>CAVMKG010000795.1:2500-5000 GCA_963682025.1 Cordilura impudica
TTTTTAAGTTTTAATTTTTAATTTTTAATTTTTAATTTGTAATTTTAATATTTAATTTTTAATTTTTATTTTTTAATTTTTAATTTTTAATTTTTAATTTTTAATTTTTAATTTTTAATTTTTAATTTTTAATTTTTAATTTTTAATTTTTAATTTTTAATTTTTAATTTTTAATTTTAAATTTTTAATTTTTACTTTTTAATTTTTAATTTTTAATTTTTAATTTTTAATTTTTAATTTTTAATTTTTAATCTTTAATTTTTAATTTTTAATTTTTAATTTTTAATTTTTAATTTTTATTTTCAATTTTTAATTTTTAATTTTTAATTTTTAATTTTTTATTTTAAATATTTAATTTTTAATTTTTAATTTTTAATTTTTAATTTTTAATTTTTAATTTTTAATTTTTAATTTTTAATTTTTAATTTTTAATTTTTAATTTTTAATTTTTAATTTTTAATTTTTAATTTTTAATTTTTAATTTTTAATTTTTAATTTTTAATTATTAATTATTAATTTTTAATTTTTAATTTTTAATTTTTAATTTTTAATTTTTAATTTTTAATTTTTAATTTTTAATTTTTAATTTTTAATTTTTAATTTTTAATTTTTAATTTTTAATTTTTAATTTTTAATTTATAATTTTTAATTTTTAATTTTTAATTTTTAATTTTTAATTTTTAATTTTTAATTTTTAATATTTAATTTTTAATTTTTAATTTTTAATTTTTAATTTTTAATTTTTAATTTTTAATTTTTAATTTTTAATTTTTAGTTTTTAATTTTAAATTTTTAATTTTTAATTTTTAATTTTTAATTTTTAATTTTTAATTTTTAATTTTTAATTTTTAATTTTTAATTTTTAATTTTTACTTTTTAATTTTTAATTTTTAATTTTTAATTTTTAATTTTTAATTTTTAATTTTTAATTTTTAATTTTTAATTTTTAATTTTTAATTTTTAATTTTTACTTTTTAATTTTTAATTTTTAATTTTTAATTTTTAATTTTTAATTTTTAATTTTTAATTTTTAATTTTTGATTTTTTATTTTTAATTTTTAATTTTTAATTTTTTATTTTTTATTTTTTATTTTTAATATTTAATTTTTAATTTTTAATTTTTAATTTTTAATTTTTAATTTTTAATTTTTAATTTTTAATTTTTAATTTTTAATTTTTAATTTTTAATTTTTAATTTTTAATTTTTAATTTTTAATTTTTAATTTTTAATTATTAATTTTTAATTTTTAATTTTTAATTTTTAATTTTTAATTTTTAATTTTTAATTTTTAATTTTTAATTTTTAATTTTTAATTTTTAATTATTAATTTTTAATTTTTAATTTTTAATTTTTAATTTTTAATTTTTAATTTTTAATTTTTAATTTTTAATTTTTAATTTTTAATTTTAAATTTTTAATTTTTAATTTTTAATTTTTAATTTTTAATTTTAATTTTTAATTTTTAATTTTTTAGTGTTTAATTTTTAATTTTTAATTTTTAATTTTTAATTTTTAATTTTTAATTTTTAATTTTTAATTTTTAATTTTTAATTTTTAATTTTTAATTTTTAATTTTTAATTTTTAATTTTTAATTTTTAATTTTTAATTTTTAATTTTTAATTTTTAATTTTTAATTTTTAATTTTTAATTTTTAATTTTTAATTTTTAATTTTTAATTTTTAATTTTTAATTTTTAATTTTTAATTTTTAATTTTTAATTTTTAATTTTTAATTTTTAATTTTTAATTTTTAATTTTTAATTTTTAATTTTTAATTTTTAATTTTTTATTTTTAATTTTTAATTTTTAATTTTTAATTTTTAATTTTTAATTTTTAATTTTTAATTTTTAATTTTTAATTTTTAATTTTTAATTTTTAATTTTTAATTTTTAATTTTTAATTTTTAATTTTTAATTTTTAATTTTTAATTTTTAATTTTTAATTTTTAATTTTTAATTTTTAATTTTTAATTTTTAATTTTTAATTTTTAATTTTTAATTTTTAATTTTTAATTTTTAATTTTTAATTTTTAATTTTTAATTTTTAATTTTTAATTTTTAATTTTTAATTTTTAATTTTAATTTTTAATTTTTAATTTTTAATTTTTAATTTTTAATTTTTAATTTTTAATTATTAATTTTTAATTTTTAATTTTTAATTTTTAATTTTTAATTTTTAATTTTTAATTTTTAATTTTTAATTTTTAATTTTTAATTTTTAATTTTTAATTTTTAATTTTTAATTTTTAATTATTAATTTTTAATTTTTAAATTTTTAATTTTTAATTTTTAATTTTTAATTTTTAATTTTTAATTTTTAATTTTTAATTTTTAATTTTTAATTTTTGATTTTTAATTTTTAATTTTTAATTTTTAATTTTTAATTTTTAACTTTTAATTTTTAATTTTTAATTTTTAATTTTTAACTTTTAATTTTTAATTTTTAATTTTTAATTTTTAATTTTTAATTTTTAATTTTTAATTTTTAATTTTTAATTT
>CAVMKG010000796.1:7500-12500 GCA_963682025.1 Cordilura impudica
AAAATTAACATTAAAAATTAAAAATTAAAAATTAAAAATTAAAAATTAAAAATTAAAAATTAAAAATTAAAAAATTAAAAATTAAAAATTAAAAATTAAAAATTAAAAAATTAAAAATTAAAAATTAAAAATTAATAATTAATAATTAAAAAATTAAAAATTAAAAATTAAAAATTAAAAATTAAAAATTAAAAATTAAAAATTAAAAATTAAAAATTAAAAATTACAAATTACAAATTAAAAATTAAAAATTAAAAATTAAAAATTAAAAATTAAAAATTAAAAATAAAAAATTAAAAATTAAAAATTAAAAATTAAAAATTAAAAATTAAATTAAAAATTAAAAATTAAAAATTAAAAAATTAAAAATTAAAAATTAAAAATTAAAAATTAAAATTAAAAATTAAAAATTAAAAATTAAAAATTAAAAATTAAAAATTAAAAATTAAAATTAAAAATTAAAAATTAAAAATTAAAAATTAAAAATTAAAAATTAAAAATTAAAAAATTAAAAATTAAAAATTAAAAATTAAAAATTAAAAGTTAAAAATTAAAAATTAAAAATTAAAAAATTAAAAATTAAAAATTAAAAATTAAAAATTAAAAATTAAAAATTAAAAATTAAAAATTAAAATTAAAAATTAAAAAATTAAAAATTAAAAAATTAAAAATTAAAAATTAAAAATTAAAAATTAAAAATTAAAAATTAAAAATTAAAAATTAAAAAATTAAAAATTAAAAATTAAAAATTAAAAATTAAAAATTAAAAAATTAAAAAATTAAAAATTAAAAATTAAAAATTAAAAATTAAAAATTAAAAATTAAAAATTAAAAATTAAAAATTAAAAATTAAAAAATTAAAAATTAAAAATTAAAAATTAAAAATTAAAAAATTAAAAAATTAAAAATTAAAAATTAAAAATTAAAAAATTAAAAATTAAAAATTAAAAATTAAAAATTAAAAATTAAAAATTAAAAATTAAAAATTAAAAATTAAAAATTAAAAATTAAAAATTAAAAATTAAAAATTAAAAATTAAAAATTAAAAATTAAAAATTAAAAATTAAAAATTAAAAATTAAAAAATTAAAAATTAAAAATTAAAAATTAAAAATTAAAAATTAAAAATTAAAAAATTAAAAATTAAAAATTAAAAATTAAAAATTAAAAATTAAAAATTAAAAATTAAAAAATTAAAAATTAAAATTAAAAATTAAAAATTAAAAATTAAAAAATTAAAAATTAAAAATTAAAAATTAAAAATTAAAAATTAAAAATTAAAAATTAAAAATTAAAAATTAAAAATTAAATATTAAAAATTAGAACTAAAAATTAAAAATTAAAAATTGGAAATTAAAAATTAAAAATTAAAAATTAAAAATTAAAAATTAAAAATTAAAAATTAAAAATTAAAATTAAAATATTAAAAATTAAAAATTAAAAATTAAAAAAAATTAAAAATTAAAAATTAAAAATGAAAAATTAAAAATTAAAAATTGAAAATTAAAAATTAAAAATTAAAAATTAAAAACTAAAAATTAAAAATTGAAAATTAAAAACGAAAAATTAAAAATTAAAAATTAAAAATTAAAAATTAAAAATTAAAAATTCAAAATTCAAAATTAAAAATTAAAAATTAAAAATTAATAATTAAAAATTAAGAATTAAAAACTAAAAATTAAAAATTAAAAGTTAAAATTTAAAAATTAAAAATTAAAAATTTCAAATTAAAAATTAAAAATTAAAATTAACATTAAAAATTAAAAATTAAAAATTAAAAATTAAAAATTAAAAATTAAAAAATTAAAAATTAAAAATTAAAAATTAAAAATTAAAAATTAAAAATTAAAAATTAAAAAATTAAAAAATTAAAAATTAAAAATTAAAAAATTAAAAAATTAAAAATTAATAATTAATAATAAATTAAAAATTAAAAATTAAAAATTAAAAATTAAAAATTAAAAATTAAAAATTAAAAATTAAAAAATTAAAAATTAAAAATTAAAAAATTAAAAAATTAAAAATTAAAAATTAAAAATTAAAAATTAAAAATTAAAAATTAAAAAAATTAAAAAAATTAAAAATTAAAAATTAAAAAATTAAAAATTAAAATTAAAATTAAAAAATTAAAAATTAAAATTAAAAATTAAAAATTAAAAATTAAAAATTAAAAAATTAAAAATTAAAAATTAAAAATTAAAAAATTAAAAATTAAAAATTAAAAATTAAAAATTAAAAATTAAAAATTAAAAATTAAAAAATTAAAAATTAAAAATTAAAAATTAAAATTAAAAATTAAAAATTAAAAATTAAAAATTAAAAATTAAAAATTAAAAATTAAAAATTAAAAATTAAAAATTAAAAATTAAAAATTAAAAATTAAAAATTAAAAATAAAAATTAAAAATTAAAAATTAAAAATTAAAAATTAAAAATTAAAAATTAAAAATTAAAAATTAAAAATTAAAAATTAAAAATTAAAAATTAAAAATTAAAAATTAAAAATTAAAAATTAAAAATTAAAATAAAAATTAAAAATTAAAAATTAAAAAATTAAAAATTAAAAATTAAAAATTAAAAATTAAAAATTAAAAATTAAAAATTAAAAATTAAAAATTAAAAATTAAAAATTAAAAATTAAAAATTAAAAATTAAAAATTAAAAATTAAAAATTAAAAATTAAAAATTAAAAATTAAAAATTAAAAATTAAAAATTAAAAATTAAAAATTAAAAATTAAAAATTAAAAATTAAAAATTAAAAAATTAGAAAATTAAAAATTAAAAATTAAAAATTAAAAATTAAAAATTAAAAATTAAAAATTAAAAATTAAAAATTAAAAATTAAAAATTAAAAATTAAAAATTAAAAATTAAAATTAAAATTAAAAATTAAAAATTAAAAATTAAAAATTAAAAATTAAAAATTAAAAATTAAAATAAAAATTAAAAATTAAAAATTAAATATTAAAAATTAGAAACTAAAAATTAAAAATTAAAAATTGGAAATTAAAAATTAAAAATTAAAAATTAAAAATTAAAAATTAAAAATTAAAAATTAAATATTAAAAATTAAAAATTAAAAATTAAAAATTAAAAATTAAAAATGAAAAATTAAAAATTAAAAATTGAAAATTAAAAATTAAAAATTAAAAATTAAAAACTAAAAATTAAAAATTGAAAATTAAAAACGAAAAATTAAAAATTAAAAATTAAAAATTAAAAATTAAAAATTCAAAATTCAAAATAAAAAATTATAAAAAATTAAAATTAAAAATTAAAAATTAAAAATTAAAATTAAAAATTAAAAATTTAAAATTAAAAATTAAAAATTAAAAATTAAAAATTAAAAATTAAAAATTAAAAATTAAAAATTAGAAATTAAAAATTAAAAATTAAAAATTAAAAATTAAAAATTAAAAAATTAAAAAAATTAAAAATTAAAAATTGAAAATTAAAAACGAAAAATTAAAAATTAAAAATTAAAAATTAAAATTAAAAATTAAAAATTAAAAACTAAAAATTAAAAATAAATATAAAAATTAAAAATTAAAAATTAAAAATTAAGAATTAAAAATTAAAATTAAAAATTAAAAATTAAAAATTAAAAATTAAAAATTAAAAATTAAAAATTAAAAATTAAAAATTAAAAATTAAAAATTAAAAATAAAAATTAAAAATTAAAAATTAAAAATTAAAAATTAAAAATTAAAAATTTAAAATTCAAAATTAAAAATTAAAAATTAAAAATTAAAAATTAAAAATTAAAAATTAAAAATTAAAAATTAAAAATTAAAAATTAAAAATAAAAAATTAAAAATTAAAAATTAAAAATTAAAAATTAAAAATTAAAAATTAAAAATTAAAAATTAAAAATTAAAATTAAAAATTAAAAATTAAAAATTAAAAATTAAAAATTAAAAATTAAAAATTAAAAATTAAAAATTAAAAATTAAAAATTAAAAATTAAAAATTAAAATTAAAAATTAAAAATTAAAAATTAAAAATTAAAAATTAAAAAATTAAAAATTAAAAATTAACAATTAAAAATTAAAAATTAAAAATTAAAAATTAAAAATTAAAAATTAAAAATTAAAAATTAAAAATTATAAATTAAAAATTAAAAATTAAAAATTAAAAATTAAAAATTAAAAATTAAAAATTAAAAATTAAAAATTAAAATTAAAAATTAAAAATTAAAAATTAAAAATTAAAAATTTAGAATTAAAAATTAAAAATTAAAAATTAAAAAGTAAAAATTAAAAATTAAAAATTAAAAATTAAAAATTAAGAATTAAAAATTAAAAAATAAAAATTAAAATTAAAAACTAAAAATTAAAAGTTAAACATTAAAAATTAAAAATTAAAAATTAAAAATTAAAAATTAAAAATTAAAAATTAAAAGTTAAAATTAAAAATTAAAAATTTAAAATTAAAAACTAAAAATTAAAAATTAAAAATTAAAAATTAAAAATTAAAAATTAAAAATTAAACATTGAAAATTAAAAATTAAAAATTAAAAATTAAAAATTAAAAATTAAAAATTAAAAATTAAAAATTAAAAATAAAAATTAAAAATTAAAAATTAAAAATTAAAAATTAAAAATTAAAAATTAAAAATTAAAAATTAAAAATTAAAAATTAAAAATTCAAATGCCAAAATTCAAATAAGTAAAAAGTAAAAAGTAAAAATTAAAAATTAAAAATTTAAAATTTAAAATTATAAATTAAAATTAAGAATTAAAAATTAAAAATTAAAAATTAAAAATTAAAAATTAAAAATTAAAAATTAAAAATTAAAAATTAAAAATTAAAAATTAAAAATTAAAAATTAAAAATTAAAAATTAAAAATTAAAAATTAAAAATTAATAATTAAAAATTAATAATTAAAAATTAAGAATTAAAAACTAAAAATTAAAAATTAAAAGTTAAAATTTAAAAATTAAAAATTAAAAATTAAAAATTTCAAATTAAAAATTAAAAATTAAAATTAACATTAAAAAT
>CAVMKG010000796.1:17500-69046 GCA_963682025.1 Cordilura impudica
TAAAAACTAAAAATTAAAAATTAAAAATTAAAAATTAAAAATTAAAAATTGAAAATTAAAAACGAAAAATTAAAATTTAAAAATTAAAAATTAAAAATTTAAAATTAAAAATTAAAAATTAAAAATTAAAAATTAAAAATTAAAAATTAAAATTAAAAATTTAACATTAAAAATTAAAAATTAAAAATTAAAAATTAAAAATTAAAAATTAAAAATTAAAAATTAAAAATTACAAATTAAAAATTAAAAATTAAAAATTAAAAATTAAAAATTAAAAATTAAAAATTAAAAATTAAAAATTAAAAATTAAAAATTAAAAATTAAAAATTAAAAATTAAAAATTAAAAATTAAAAATTAAAAATTAAAAATTAAAAATTAAAAATTAAAAATTAAAAATTAAAAATTAAAAATTAAAAATTAAAAATTAAAAATTAAAAATTAAAAATTAAAAATTAAAAATTAAAAATTAAAAATTTAAAATTAAAAATTAAAAATTTAAAATTAAAAATTAAAAATTAAAAATTAAAAATTAAAAATTAAAAATTAAAAATTAAAAATTAAAAATTAAAAATTAAAAATTAAAATTTAAAAATTAAAAATTAAAAATTAAAAATTAAAAATTAAAAATTAAAAATTAAAAATTAAAAATTAAAAATTAAAAATTAAAAATTAAAAATTAAAAATTAAAAATTAAAAATTAAAAATTAAAAATTAAAAATTAAAAATTAAAAATTAAAAATTAAAAATTAAAAATTAAAAATTAAAAATTAAAAATTAAAAATTAAAAATTAAAAATTAAAAATTAAAAATTAAAAATTAAAAATTAAAAAAAAAATTAAAAATTTAAAATTAAAAATTAAAAATTAAAAATTAAAATTAAAAATTAAAAATTAAAAATAAAAATTAAAAATTAAAAATTAAAAATTAAAAATTAAAAATTAAAAATTAAAAATTAAAAATTAAATATTAAAAATTAAAATTAAATATTAAAAATTAAATTTAAAATTAAAAATTAAAAATTAAAAATTAAAATTAAAAATTAAAAATTAAAAATTAAAAATTAAAAATTAAAAATTAAAAATTAAAAATTAAAAATTAAAAATTAAAAATTAAAATAAAATTAAAAATTAAACATTAATAATTAAAAATTAAAAATTAAAAATTAAATATTAAAAATTAAAAATTAAAAATTAAAAATTAAAAATTAAAAATTAAAAATTAAAAATTAAAAATTAAAAATTAAAAATTAAAAATTAAAAATTAAAAATTAAAAATTAAAAATTAAAAATTAAAATTAAAAATTAAAAATTAAAAAATTAAAAATTAAAAATTAAAAATTAAAAATTAAAATTAAAAATTAAAAATTAAAAATTAAAAATTAAAAATTAAAAATTAAAAATTAAAAATTATAAATTAAAAATTAAAAATTAAAAATTAAAAATTAAAAATTAAAAATTAAAAATTAAAAATTAAAAATTAAAAATTAAAAATTAAAAATTAAAAATTAAAAATTAAAAATTAAAAATTAAAAATTAAAAATTAAAAATTAAAAATTAAAAATTAAAAATTAAAAATTAAAAATTAAAAATTAAAATTTAAAAATTAAGAATTAAAAATTTAAAATTAAAAATTAAGAATTAAAAATTAAAAAATAAAAATTAAAATTAAAAACTAAAAATTAAAAGTTAAATATTAAAAATTAAAAATTAAAAGTTAAAATTAAAAATTAAAAATTTAAAATTAAAAACTAAAAATTAAAAATTAAAAATTGAAAATTAAAAATTAAAAATTAAAAATTAAAAATTAAAAATTAAAAATTAAAAATTAAAAATTAAAAATTAAAAATTAAAAATTAAAAATTAAAAATTAAAAATTCAAAAGTAAAAAGTAAAAAGTAAAAATTAAAAATATAAATTTAAAATATTAAAATTAAGAATTAAAAATTAAAAATTAAAAATTAAAAATTAATAATTAAAAATTAAAAATTAAGAATTAAAAACTAAAAATTAAAAGTTAAAAGTTAAAATTTAAAAATTAAAAATTTCAAATTAAAAATTAAAAATTAAAATTAACATTAAAAATTAAAAATTAAAAATTAAAAATTAAAAATTAAAAATTTAAAATTAAAAATTAAAAATTAAAAATTAAAAATTAAAAATTAAAAATTAAAAATTAAAAATTAAAAATTAAAAATTAAAAATTAAAAATTAAAAATTAAAAATTAAAAATTAAAAATTAAAAATTAAAAATTAAAAATTAAAAATTAAAAATTAAAAATTAAAAATTAAAAATTAAAAATTAAAAATTAAAAATTAAAAATTAAAAATTAAAAATTAAAAATTAAAAATTAAAAATTAAAAATTAAAAATTAAAAATTAAAAATTAAAAATTAAAAATTAAAAATTAAAAATTAAAAATTAAAAATTAAAAATTAAAAATTAAAAATTAAAAATTAAAAATTAAAAATTAAAAATTAAAAATTAAAAATTAAAAATTAAAAATTAAAAATTTTTTCTATATGTAGGTTAATATTTATATATATATTTTAAATAAGTAGTTTTTTTTTTTTTTTTTTTTTTTTTTTAAAAAATATGTATGCTATTATCTATATTATTAATTTTTTTTTTTTCATATGTATGTATGGGGAGACCTCCCATTTTTTTTTTTTATTCTTATTACTCTTTTCTTTTTTACGGAGGGGGCCTCCCATCTTTTCTTAATGTTTTTTTTTCATACTTATATATATTTTTTTTCAACCATATTTTTTTATGTGGGGAGTCTTCTCTTTTAATTTTTTTTTTCTAGGTGAGGAGAACTCCCATCTTTTCTCATTATTATTATATAAATTTTTTTTTTCTTTTTTTTTTCAATCGTTTTTAGTTTTAAAACGTGAGGAATCTCCCATCTTTTCTCGTTATTAATATATATTTTTTTTTTACATGAGGAGATTTCCCATCTTTTCTTATTATTATTTGTTTTTTCTGTTCTTTTTAATATCTTTTCTTATATATATATATATATTTTTTTTTTTTTTAATATATTTTCTCCTCCATCAGAGTGTCCGCTGCATCCGAAAAGTATCTCTTGGCCTCGTCGGCCCAACCGTAGGAGTGCGGTGACCATCCAGACGACTCCAAATTCCAGTTATCTCCAACCTATGCTAAAAGAAAAATGTCATAGGGAAAAAAAATACTCAGCTAATACTATACCAATACGCATTTACACCTTTGACAGAAAAAACAACTCAAATCACTGTATTTTATTGAATGGTTACTTTTGCTCTAATAAATAAAATAAATAAAGCATTTTTCCCTAACAGCAGCACTGTTCCTATTTCTACGGCAATAAGACACCAGCAAGCCGACCCATCGGTGGTCCGACCGAAATCATATCTAAGCCCCTTTGTATACACATGTCCAGCCTAAAGTTTCAAAAACACTTCAAAATAAATAACAACAAATTAAGGCACGTGTCCTTCCTAAACACTGCCACCCATGACGGCACACAACGCGTCATCCTTCTCTGGAGCAGAACGGTTTCCTGTTGCATTCCACAAACCGGAACCGGGCCACTGTGAGGCTATTCTCGGCAAAAACCCTCCCCACAGTGTATGCCGCGAATTTTGCTAGACTCGCTTCTGACTCCCCATACCAGATTCAGTCCATTGAACCATTCTCAACCACTGAGGTGTGCCCGCTACACATGGCGTCACCCTCCATATAAAAAAACTGAGGCTTCCTGGTGGGAGCCACTTGTCGGCGGGTTACGCGTAAACCCCCAACCTTCCCCTCACCACCTCAAATACACAATTACTAAAATAAACAACAAAACAAAACCTTCATCATGGACATGTATATTAAATGGAATGATTTCAGACCAAATAATGCGATCGCTGGTGGAACGCCCGTAAATGGTTATTATGCCACCTACGATTCTTCCCCTTTATGCGCACCGTGGACGTTACCAGACTGTTTACCCCAACTATCTCATAAGGTCCAGTCCAAATGGGTGAAAACTTATTTTTCCTGGTGTTGTTCCTAATAAGCACCCTATCACCTACTGCAAAGGACACAGCATTTACCTTCCTGTCATAAGCCTTTTTCGACAAACCCTGACTAACTGGACCGAACTACGGGCGTACGGCTGGCGTAAAGATGGCTATGCTAGGTAGCCATCACCACCGATTTCATTACACGGAATACAAGCACACTTTGCACAGAGTACGGCATCATTTAGATGGCTATACTGGAGAGCCATCGACACCGGTACCCCTCACGTGATACAACTATACTCAGCAAAGAAATATACCTTCATTCTACCCTAACAAGAACCACTACACATAAAGGTCTTCCTAATGACAAGCTACCGGCGGCCTGTCTGAAACTGTAATATGTCCAATCATCCATACTCCTAATGAAAACCAATTAAGGCACGTGTCCTACCTAAACACTGCCACCCATATAAGGCATGACCGCACACAGCGCGTCATCCTTTTCCGGAGTAGGACAGGTTCCTGCTGCATTTCGCATACCGGAACCGGGCCACTGTGAGGCTATTCTCGGCAAAAACCCTCCCCACAGTGTCAGCCGCGAATTTTGCGAGACTCGCTCCTGACTCCCCTACCAGGTTCATTCCGTCGAACCATTTACAACTGCTGAGGTATGACCGCTACACATGGCGTCATCCTTCATATATAAAAAAACTGAGGCTTCCAGGTGGGGTACCCTTGTAGGCCTTCCCCTCACCACCTCAAATACACAACATAAAATAATAAAAAAAAAACTTCATTACGGATGTATGTATACAACTAAATGATGGACATATGCTTTCAGTTCAGGATACCCATTAACAACTAGGGAGAATATACGTGAATGGCCCTTTCGCCATTCACGAAGAAAACCCCGTGCGTACTCCTTCTGCCTAGCCCCGAAACCAACTAATTTCAGATCCGATAGCGTGTTTAACGACCTGCAAAGCGTTCGTATATGGTTATTATATCATTTACGAGTTTTCCCTTATGCGTATCGTAGTCGTCCCATAGGTCCATTTCGGTCCGCACACTGTGATCTACCGTCACATTTATATATAAAAAGGAAATGCAAAAACAACCTACCCCTTTATTCATTCCTTTCTTCAAAATAAAACAAAAACATTAAACTATTAATACCCTACTACTATACATAATTAACTAACTAACTACTACCTAACTAAACCTATCACTCCCACCAGATTGCTCCCATCCCCATATAGAGCCGAGGATGGGAGCAATTTGGTTATCAATATTTACCAAACTGCTACTAAAAAACTAATTTACCCCGCTCCTAAATAAGAAACCCATAATGAAAATTAAGCGCACATTTCGACAAACTAAATATTCAAAAGAAATAAAACTGTAATCGACTACACAACAAAATAATTATTCTACAATTGATCCCATTATTTTAAAAATTAATTAACTCGAAAGCAAAAAAAAACCTAAAACAAGTAACTACCTAACCCTGGTAAATAGTAAAAAAAACTAACTAATTAAAAAAAACTAACAATTCGGCCTAATGCCGGAATGATTTTTGGTCCGAAGACCGGCTGCGGCATTAATGTTATGCTCCTAAAGGAGCTGAAACGAATGTTATCTCCTAAACTATAGAAACGAAAGAAATGACGCATCCTACCGGCTGCGCCATTAATGTTATTCTCCTACAGCTGAAACAAAACAAACAAAAACAAAAAAAAAAAAACGCGGCTTTGCCTATTCTCTTTTAGCGCTGGCAAGCGCTGTCAATAGACGCCCAAACGGCGTCAATGTAGCTGTGGAGAAAAAGAAAAGAACAAACAAAACCAGATTCCGTACCAGACAGTGCGGCCTCTAGTTTACATCTGCTGCCTTATGCACTGTCTATACTTTATTTATACAAAAATCTTAAGATTAACTTATGAAAATAAAATTAATTGAAAAAAATAAACAAACATACAAACAAACAAGGAAATAAAATATCAGCAATAATATAATATAAATAAAAAAAAAAACAAATAATAAATAAAAATAACATAAACATACCAGCGGCTTTTCAAGGCCACTACCTATATTAAATCATTTCGCTTGCAAGTGCTTGACAACGCACCCGGAACTTACTAAAAGAAGAAAAAAGTAATCAAAACTAAGTCAATGAATGCATTGTAATAACAACGACAAAAAAAAAAAACAGAACGCTAAAAACAAAAACACAATCGAGTTACTCTAATTACACAAGCGTTCATACAAGCCAAAAAACAAAAACGACTTAGCATATACAAATTAAATTAACAAAAACAAAACTAAAATCGTTACCCTCCACAACATTTAGTTAGGGCAAATATATGAAACCATGGTACAATGTCAAACACTTCAACATTATAGATTATATTATACTATTCATATTATGAATATTATATTATATTATATTCTAATATTATTATTATTATTATTACTATTATTATTATTTTTATACACGTTGTTATATTCTCTATATTAAATTTAAACGGATCTTATACTATTCTTGTACAATTGTACTCTACATCCTATACGTGTGAAACCATGTTTCACAACACGTTTGAAAAAATTAATTCAAATGGGCAGTATCCATGTACCGTTGAAGGTGTTGTGTTGAAAGTATACGTAAAATATTTTATCCATTCATCCCAATCGTTTCGGGATGCGTGAATGTATGAGCGTATGTATTCGTTAAATGTGCGATGTGATCTTTCAACTGTTCCTACTGTTTGATGGTGGTAAGGGGCTGATGTTGACTTTTCTATCCTTAGAAGTGTTAGAAGTTCCGAAAGAATTTGATTGTTGTACTCAGTACCCATATCGCTCAGTATTTTTTTCCATAGGCCCATAAATTAATATAAAATGCTCCACTAATGCCGTTGCTATGGTTTTGGCGTTTTTATTAATTACTGGTATTGCTACTAGATATTTGGTGAGATCACATATTATAGTGACAATGTATTGATTACCGTTTTCTGATATAGGAAGTGGTCCTACTGTATCTATTATTACTGTTTGCGGTGTTGGGGTGATAATCATATTTGGTTTTATGTGTTTCGTGGTCTTATTAATCTGACATTGAACACATTTCTTTACATATTGCCTCACATCTTTAGTGATATTTTTCCAATAGTAAAATTGTCTAAGTTTCTTAAGAAGTCTAGTTGTTCCTGGGTGTCGTCCGAAAAGGTGGTTGTCATGAAATTTTCTCAATAAATGTTTTCGTTCATTTTTGTTAGTTATTATCTGTATTTTTGGTGTTAGCGCTATTTGTAATTTGTGTATATGTTGATTAGCTTTTTGTTTAAATTTTTCAATTGATACGAGGCTAAATAAGTTATCATTCGAATTCATTTGTATTTTATTTAAATTTCTACTTATTGCTTCTTTTTCAAGAATTGGAAAAAATTGATCTAAATCAATATTTCCATTAGCAAAAGTGTTCTGTATATTAATTCTCGGTGCTAGCACTTTTTTACCTCGTTTGAAATGAAGGGTCGGGGTGTTTCCGTCAATATTCACCTTAAGTTTAACCCACTTTTTTACGCAATCGAAGCCAATAGTTTCGAAAACTTTAGGCTTTTTATTAATTACTGTATTATTTCCTTCATTAATTTTATCATTAGTCGTATTTCATGATTGTGCGCGTGTGGTTACCCTGCAAACAGTATTGATGGAAGGGATTGATTTAATATCATCGAAGGCGATTCGAGACAGCGCGTCCCCTCCTGAATTGTCTTTACCTTTTATGTATTCTATAACAAAATCATACTCTTCCAGTTCCAATCGAATTCTGGTCAATCTGCTAGAAGGGTTTTTTAAAGAATATAAATATGTTAATGGTTTATGATCGCTACGTACTATAAATTGTTTGCCATTGTATTGCCATTAATTCTTGTTCTATTGGGGCTTTATTTGATTCTCTGTTTGTAAATGCACGTGATACATATGCTACAGGTAACTGTATCCCATCTCGTTCCTGTGATAATATTGCGCCGCAGGCTATTTTACTTGCATCTGTAGTTATGTAGAATGTGTTGTCAAAATCCGGATATTGAAGAATTTGAAATGGACGCTTCGGTGCTGGCTTCTATGAATTTAGATACGACTTCATTAAGAGTCATGAAGTTTCCTGTCTTGATGATGAGTTTTACTTCATCACTTGCAGTGTTTCTAGAAATGGCTTTGGCCGCATTTTGCCTTATCAATTTCTCAGCAATATCCTGTGGGTAGCCTTCTCTTATATAGGCACCACCTAGTTTTTTTGCGATTTCCTGGATCTCCTCTGCATAGGTGGTAGCAGATTTTGATTGTTGTCTAATGTTCATTAGTTTTGAACATAGTAATTCTGACGACTCTCCTTGTACCGATGATTGTAGTTTATTTTTAATTTCCTGTATGGTGTTTTCGTTTGTAATAATATTCCTTGCATGTCCCTTCAACTTGGTTTTTATTACGTCTATTGCTATTACCTCATGGGTTTCCTTTATCCTGTCTATTAATGTCAATGCGTCCAGGAAACTTTGTAGCTCGCCCACGCTACCATCAAAAACTGGGACAATTTTTGTGGCCTTATCCATGATATCATCCTCGGTTCGCGGCATGATTATCGTCTTTATCTCTACGTTTGTCTCCTTACTGTTTTCTTCTATATTCGTGGTTTCTTCTGTCTCACTTTCGTCTGTCTCTGTGATTTCCTTATCTATCTCGCAGCTTAACTTTAGTGGGACTTTAATGTTAACGTTATGTTTATGAAAGACTTTGATCAATTGGTCCCTAAATTTATGAAAAATCGCATTGGCCTCCTCCTTGTGAGGTGTTGAGTACCTGTCGTATTGTAGTGTTGAAAGTTTCTATTAAAATTTGGATATGTTTATTCAATGTTTCCTGTTTTATCGCCCTATTCTGATATATGCACTTATACGATTGTCTAAATTTAATCTTTAATGGCTCTAAACTTTCCAAAATATTTCCATTTCATTATTTTTAATCAACTTTTCTTTACATGCCAAAATTAATTTTTTTTTTTTTTATATATATATATAAAATTTAAATCTTAACTCCGATTAGTTTCAGTTTAATTTTTTGACATTATAGAGAAAATGACATAAATGTATTAAATTCATAAGTTTTATTTTTTTCATTTTAATTTTCTTTATTATATTATATAAAAAAAAAAATTATTTTCAATTATTTACTATTTACTTAACATATAGAACTTACTTTCTAGGCTTACGTTTGTCTCTTCTGATGTTTGTTGCTTGCGTATAGCATCTTTTCATTCTCCTTTGCAGCTTTCATTTTCATCCTCTTATGGTTCTTCAGATGTTTAGTTGTTGCGTCATGCTGTGTCTCCTTATATTTGTTGTTGGTGGTTGACGGTGTTTCTATTCTTATTTAACACTTTAAGTATCATCTTTATTATGTATATGATAGCCATTATTATTATTGTGATGATTGACAATGTTTCGATGTAATTCTTGTTTTCACTTTTAATTGTAGTAGTATTTTCATCAGTGTTAATTTGCAGATTTTTACGTATTATTTCTACTACTTCTTTATTATTATTGTCCTCAGTGGATTTACCCACTTCATAACCCGCAACAAGTAACGGTATTTTGGATAAGATTTTCTTCCACCACGTCATGTTTATGGTTGTATTCACTATATTGTAGAAGTTGGTTATTTGTTTTTGCAAAGTTTGAATTAATGTTGTTACAATTTTATGTGATTTTGATTTTTATTTTATTCCACAACACTACATATTTATTACAGTACAGTTAATCAAACGTTAATTTGTTTTTAGTTAATACTTCTCAGAGTTTTAATTTTATAAATTGTAATTTCTTTTTTTGCTTTTAAAAACATTTTTTTTTTTTTTGTTTCAGTTTTTGTTTAATAGTTTCTAATACACATTTTTTTTTTAATTTTGTTGCCGGGCTTTTTTCTTTTTCTTTTTCATATTCCGTTTTTTATCACTTATCACGGTTGGTCTAACTCTGGTCACGGTCGCCATATTGGGTTTTTAAGAATCGTTGTCCATAAAAAGATGTACACGGTTTGAAGTATTGTTTTATATTGATTGTTTTATTATCAAAACCTTTTTTATATATATGAATAGTTATAATCAATTTATATGGTAACTAAAAGCTAAACTTATATGATAACTAAAAGCTAAGCGAATTAGGGGGTAAATGAAAATACTCAATGGCTAGACACTGGTATGTGTAAGGTGATCCAACGACGGTATTAAATGTTTGTGTTTAAATGTATCGTTCGTTGGCACTAAATATTTGGAATTATTTGTCGGTCATTGCTATTAACTATTGAGTTTAATTATTACTAATTAAGTTGGTATTTTCACTACAATTCGTCAGTATCTTCTTTAGAGTGTCGAAGCATTTTCGGTATGAAGGATCCTCAATGTCCAATTTTGCGTCTTTTTAAAATATTTTGTCATTGGCTTTGCCAGTTGTGAATAATCTTTGATAAACTTACGGTAAAATCCCGTAAGTGCTAAAAATTGTTTTATCTGTTTCTGAGATTAAGGAATTGGGAAATTGAGAACGCATTCTATTTTCGAAGGATTTGGTTTTATTCCTTCTTGGGTCAATATGTATCCTAAAAACTCTGTTTCTCTTTTAAAGAATTCAGATTTATCTAATTGGACTTTTAGGTTGGCGTCTTCGAGACATTTAAAAATCAAATTTATTGATTGGACGTATTCTTGCAGGGATGTAGAAAATATTATTATCTAAATACACTAAACATATTTTATTAATATAGTCTTTTAGAACTGTGTTCATAAGGCGTTGAAACATTGCCGGGGCTGTCTTCAGTCCGAATGGCAATCTGAGGAATTTGTAATGACCTCCTTCAACTGTAAAAGCAGTTTTATGTATGTCGGTTTCGTCAGCTTCTATCTGGTAAAATCCCTTTGCCAAATCTAATGTGGTAAAATACATACACTTTCCTAGTTTATCTAGTATTTCGTCTATATTTGAAATAGGGTATCGATCATCTACAGTTACTTCGTTTAGCTTTCGGTAATCCACAACTAATCTCCATTTCTTTGTTTCACTTGCGTCTTCCTTTTTTGGAACTATCCATATGGGCGCTGAATATGGTGACTTACTGTGGCAGATTATACCACTATCTAGCATCTCTTGGATTTGTTTTTTTACCTCACTCTTGTGGATGTAGGGGTATCGATAAGATTTTGTGAAGATTGGAACGTTATCAATAGTATTAATTCTGTGTTTTATGGAGTTCGTAAATGTCAAATTAGAATCAGGGTGGTACAAAATGTTATTATATCTTTTTATTATTTTTATTATTTCGGTCCGTTCTTCGGGATTCATATGTGAGGAGCGTATTTGGCTTAACGCTGATTTTTTCTGAAATTCGTCGTCTATACGCAAAAATTCCTGGCATTGATGGTTGTGACATTCTTGTCATTAATCGCACGAGTCTTTCCGTATATCAGAGGGGCCTGTCGATTGTTGATAATCAATGTATTACTTTTGTAATCTATTATGGCTCTAAAACGTTTTATTACGACGTTGCCAATTATCCCGTCGTAGAAGTTATGAAACTTACATTCTATTAAATCTAATTTGTCATTTACCTTTCCTAACTCGGAAAAAAGAGGAACTCTATAAATAATTGTAGTCTTGATCTGATTCTGTAATGTTTTAAGGGTCAAAGGTTTGGATTCTATTCTCCATTTTGAGTCGCATAATCCAGGGTTCACAATGGAGTGTGTGACTCCGGAATCTATAATAAATTTTAATTTTCCTTTAACAATTATATGGGGTAATTCTCTTGTGAGAACCGAAAATTAAAATTTTCTGAAATGTAATTACGTTGGTCTTGGCCTTGCACAATAGCTAAAGGATTATTGGGTTGGTTCGAGGGTCAATGTTTCTGGTCTTGACTGTTGTAATAATTCTGTGTGCGATAATACTTGTTCTGATTACTATATTCATTGTCCTTTGGATTGTATTGGTGATGATCGTTTTCGACCATATATATGTCCATAGGCTCGGGACGTGGGTCGTTACTGTGATATTGTCTTTGTTCATAATTTCCCTGATTTGGTCGATAATTATACCCTTGTTGTGTCGAATTAGTTTGAGAATATCTACTGTTCTGTATATTATTCCAGGGCGTATACCCATGATTGTTTTCGAACCTAGTGTTGTTCTGGAGGTTATTGTTTCTGGGGTTGTTTTTTAGTCCATTATTTTGGTATTTTTTATTAGAATAAATCCGTGTTCCCTGTTGTTGCGTATTTGCATTGTCGTTTTTCTTAAATTTCTGTTGGTCCTCTTTTTGGTAAGATTTTTCATGTTTTCCGATATTCCGTTATTGTTTGTGGTATAAGCGTATCCAGCCTGAAATAGAATTTCCATAGCGTTTTCTAAACTATCAGGGTTCCTACGCGTTAGTATTGTTCTCATGGGTTCTGGCATTTTCTCTTTAAACACATTTAGTGCCGCACGCATATTGTTTCTTGCACATTCATTCGCTGCTTCTCCGTTTCCAAGCATTGAAACTGTTTTATTATTTACACTCCTTAGTCTCTGTTTGATTTCATTATAGAATTCTACACTATTATTTCTAAAGCTAACGCTTTTCAATCCATCAAATAGCTCCTCTAAGCTATTCCTTTCACCAAAGTTATTCGTCAAAACTGTTTTTATGTCGTCCCATGATTGTGCCTGGCAATTTATTTCAATAACTTCCCTAGCTTTTCCTGTTAGCCTACTATTTATCATATCGGAAAATAGATATTGTGAAGGTGCATCATAAGCTGTCAAAATAGGATGGACTCTATCTACTAAATTCAAAAAATTCTGTAGATCTCTGTAATCTCCGTTAAATTCGGGAAGTCTGTCTAAGTATTTAAGTGGGTCTATCCAAACAGAAAGGGGGTTTTGTGGTACTGTCATTATTAAAAATGTCTTTCTTTAATTGTATTGTAAAAAAAATTGTCTCTATTTTTATATGTAATGTTCCTGATTTCCCAATCTTTGTTGGCGTAGATAGTAATAAAAACGCCTACGTTCCCTTTTTGATGTTTTCTGGTTGACTGATGTTTTTGTTTTTATTTTGTTGAATGATGTTTCGGTGATTCTGGTGTTCCTTTTGTTCAGCAACAGTTAAGGAAAATATATATAAATTTTGTTTCACTTTTTAGTGTTTTGTTTAGAAGAGTTTTCTTCGTTTTCAGCAACAGTTTATAGAAGAAAAAAATTTCTTTCACAGTTTTGAAAATTTTTCACAATTCACTTGGTGTAAAAGTTTAGAATAGTTCAGATTCTTACGCGGATCTCGGCGAAGACTTAAAAGTCTGGTAACTCGCGGAAAGAGGATTTTCCTTTTTTTATTAATTTAATTAATTCGAGGGATACTCCGAGTATCCTACCGACTGCGCCAATTAATGTATTGATTTTTCAATACTTTAAAAAAAAAACTTTATTATTTTTAATAAAATAAAAAAACGACAAATTGTTTTTTGTGATCAGTTTAAAACTATCTTTATTACTGACTTTTCATTACTGCCGGATTTCCAAATTTACATTGGTTTATATTCTATAGCTAAAACTTATTCTATTGTCATTTCGTCATTTCATAAGTGTGTTTTGTTTCCTGTATCAATGCATTGGGAACAAACACCTTATGTTAGCAATTTTGAATTCGCCAGAAATATTTGTTATAAGTGTGTTTCGTTTCAGTACATTTTTATGTATTGGTAACGAACCAAACTTATGTTATTGTTTTTGTATTTAATTCGAAAATGTTTATCATAACTGTGTTTTGTTTCCGGTGTAGTTTGGGAACAAATCAACTTGTGTTAGCAAATTTTAGTTTAGCCAAAATATATTTGTTGCAATTTTATATATATGTTATTGGTTTTTAAATTTAGCTTGAAAAATATTTAGCATAAGTGTGTTTCGTTGTAATTTTATATCTTGGGAACGAAGCAAACTTATGTTTAACGGATGTTATTGGTTCTTAAATTTAACTTGAAAATTATTTATCATAAGTGTGTTTCGTTGTAATTTTATATATTGGGAACGAAGCAAACTTATGTTTATATTTAATTTGGAATAAAAAACATATAAAATATATGTCGTCTGTCAGGAAATATTCCAGACGAAGAAAATGTATACTGGCAATTATTAGAGAAGAATAATTGCAAAAGTGCTAATTCATATGATTTGTGTTTAAGGTATTATGGGTATTATAATATCTTAACTGAATCTTCATTTTTGAAATTAGTTCGCTTGTACGAAATAAAAAAAAATCGCTACCTGTGCGGTGGTTGAAAAAAAAAAGTTGTTTTACTAATTCCTAATTCTTGGAACTTCTCTTTTTAATTACTTCTACCTAAATCGCAATTTATTTAATGGTTTTGGGATTTTTAACGCAAATTATCGACTAAGACCATTTTGTTTTGAAATGAAATTTATTGAAGAAACTGAGAAGCAAATTATAGATCAAGCAGAAAGCAAAAAATACTTAGATATGTGGAAAATATTTTCAAAAACCATGAAAAAAAATAATTTTTCCAACATTTTGCTTTATAAGCACCACAAAAATTTTCTAAATCAATTTTTTACAAAATTTTAATTGTTGCACAGGTCTCTGGCAATAATTTGGCTTTTACAGATTGAAAAAACATCAATTAGGCGACGAGTTATAGCCAAAAAACCATGCAAACAATATGCTGAAAATCGGCATTTCACTGCAAACTTCGAAGGTCGATAAAAAAAAAATTCGAACTAACATAAACAAACGCTGCGATACGGGTCTTCTAATTTAGCCTCTATTTTCACCCCCCACTCTCAGAATCGACCTAACTTTTGCTAACCTGAATTTGTTCCACAGTGTTATTCTAACAAATCGTCTAAGTAAAAAATGTTACATTGTCTGTACACTTTAATGACAATTTTATTTCAAAATAAAAAACAAAAATAAGGCTTTTTGCTCAAATATTTTATAACAAATTAAATTGGAACTTAAGCATTTCTTTCTTACACTTTAATAATGATCTTAAAGATATTAAATATACTACATTTTAAAAAATTCAGCTTTTGCTCCAATATCTTTTTCCAGGCAAGTACATTCAATATCTTCTTCTCTGAAATCCTCAATAGTTTTATTTTGGTTATACAAAATATCCTTGTGCCAAACTAAAGCCTGGTTTTCAATCCAATTTTCACACCAATTGTTTTTTTTAAGATTTTCCACGTGTTTTCTTTGTCGACGTTAATCCATTTAGCCGAGAAATTGAAAAAGGTGGTTTTCCTTGTTTCAGCAAATTAAAATTGGTATTTCGTTCCTCAGCTGATTCAAATTTAAGGAACTCGAAAGTTTTAATTAAACAATTTGTAATACCATCTTTCAAAACATTCTTATCAAATGTTATCCGTTTAATACTTTTAATATTTTCATTCTTTTTTTAAATTGATTCAAGATCTTTTATATTGAGAATAATATTGACAATACTCTTCTATTGTCGCTATAACAGAATGTTTTTTGTCTTTTTCAATGTGACCAAATACTCTATCAGCTGGTAAAAACTATGTCCTCTTACTGGTGATATATTATATTTATGCTTCTTACGTGTTTCCATATTTAATTTTTCTACGGAATCTTATAATTCTTCTATGTTTTAATTATACTATTAAAATTTTTTAATAATACTCAGTCATCAAACAATAATAAAATTATTATTTATTTAACTGTTAATTTGACCGAAAACGGCATGACTTACATAAATAAACGTCAAACATATTGAGAATAATTAACAATGTAATGAAAACAAAAAGTAGAGTTTATGTTGGTTTGGCATCTGTTTAAGTCTATTTTTATACCAGTTAATTAAAACAACGTTAAGTGTTTTCTTTTTTGAATTCTAAATTGAACTGTCTTTCTTTATTTTATGGTTTATATTTATATGTTTACAAAATGATTAAAATATTATTGGAGAATAATAAAATAACTAAAGAGAATAATTACATGCATATGTTATGAAAGGTAACTTATAATAAGAGAAAAGTTTGTATTAAAATAAAGAGTAAATAAGCTTCAAATTTAAGAGAAATAATTGTATGAGTAGTAATGTTAAATTTATTGGGAATTTCATTTACTTTACCGAAAGTGTTGACATCAGTATTGGCTTGTTTGGCGTGTGCAACGATTTCCTGAGTTCCGTGGAAATCGTCTGCATAAAATGCAATGCAGGTGTCACACTTTGTATTGGGGTATGAGCGATAGCGGAAATTGAGAAATATTCAAAAGCATAATTTGTGTGGGAACGGAAATTGTGAAATATGTGAGAACGTACGATTCTTGTACAAAGAATTGTGAAGTCTGCTGAAATGTTTTTAAGAACATTCCACGAATTTTATGGCACGTGTGTGCAAATTTATTTTGAATGTTTGTGACATTAACTCCTCCCCCTTCAAATTCCAACGTCCGCGTTGGACTGGTTGTGGTTTTGATGGTCACTGGAGTGAACATGTATTGTTTCTATTTTTAATGTCTTTCTTTTAGCAAGAATTTTCCTTACTATCAGCCAAATCATTCCCATAGTAATAATCCCTGGAAATGTAAGACTAGAAAAAAGCGCAGCCTTACTTTTGTGAGTCAGATCACGGATTTGCTTCAAATTATTGAAATGTAGGTTTTTTAACATTTTCAGGGATAGTACTTCTTCATAGGAAGATACTTTATTTGAAGATTGCACTATAGCCGGCAGTGGTCGAGCCATTGTTATCTCTTTGCTAAAATAGTTCTTGTCCCCAATAATAACGGTTGTGTTATGGAACTTTATAAGAAATGTTCCATTAAGGAAAATTTCTTCTTTTTCTATTGTAATTACACCAATATAGCCATTTAAAAGTACCAAGCCGGGCATAATTTGTTCTATTATTTGTAAATGATGATGATTGGTAGTCGGACAGACGGACGGCATTCCCGATAGAAGATTAGGCAAGCATTTAGTGTCAGTAATGTTGTCAACATTTTCATTTTTACATAAAGATAAACCGTTAATAGTTTTACAATTGCTTTTTATAACTAATATAGAATTATGACATAAAATTACACTTTCGTTTATGTTTATAGTGAGATTCCCTTTTCTCACTGGTCTTATGAATAAATTTCTACAAACAATATCTTCCGTTTTCGGTAAATTTATAATAAAAAGCAATGTATTCTTGTTTGAGCTTATTTTAACCTCTCCAAATTTGAGGGCTTCGATTAAATTGTTATAAGGCAAACTCTGAGTTGTAAAAAAATCCTTTACGACCGCAAGTTCGGAATTAGAAAATATAAATGAATTTACGATACCGCTTTTAGCCCACTGTATGGCATAATTAATGTTTACGAGTTCCTCGTTTATAATTTTTAATTTTCTCTCAACATCCTTGACTATAAGAGTCCTTAATGCGTCTGTAGTGGTTATGGTGTTGAGTATTGCATTTGTCATATTTGTTATCGTCTGTAACCTTTCTTCAATAGCCCTGTTTATGATTATTTGGTTGTCGTTGTTCCGTAACAGGTTTCTAGTTTGGTCCGCAATGATTTGAAAATCGTCATGGTCGGGTGTCCCAGCGATCCATTTCCAGGCAGTGCCCAAAGCATCTATAGATCTCACTGAACGTCTGGGTCTTAATTCTTCAAGAATTTTTCTCGACGATCGTACTTCGTGTATGAGATAGGGATAACTGGTGTCTTTTCTCGTAATGTCTCTTCTTATTGTTTCTTCGATGATTGTCAGTGTTTTGTTGTACTGTTCTAGGTCGACGACGTGCAATATTTTAAAAGTCCCAATAACGAGTTTTGCTTGTCCCGTCTCTGTTGCTATAATTTGCGAGTTTGAGTAGTCCAAAATTTGTGTTTCTGTTCTGGCCAAGGCGATCATTATCCTGCAAATATCACAAATTAGTTCCTTATTAAATTTTTATGAACAATTTTCCTGGATTCAGTTAAAATGGTTCCTCCCTTGTCCTCTTTGACTATTTCCTGTTTGTATCTTGGAGTTAATTTATTGCCTAATCTTTTATTTCCTTTTACGAAAACAACATCTCCTGGCATATAAGTCCTTATTTCTGTTCTATTTTTATTATGCGTCTTGAGATCCTTGTGCTGTTTTTCAAGTATTTTTTTAGAGATAAAAAATCTGTCTTTTTTTTGTTGGGATGGGTCGATGCAAGATCTACCAAAAAAAGCTTCTATTGGTTTTTTGTTTATGGTTGAATGTACGGAATAGTTATATTTATTAAGAGAGTTATTTAAGAGGTCGTCGAAGGAATTGTAAATTTTTTCTGCGTTAAGGCACCTCATTATCTCTGTTAATGTGGAATGAAAGCGTTCTACCTGACCGTTTACTGTACTAGTATACGGAGGGGTTCGATAAATTTTTATTCCTAATTGGTCCTCCAACATAAAAGTAATCACAGAGGAATTTAGAGATTTCTCATTATCTATTACAATATTTTCGGGAGTTCCGAAAGAAATTAATAGTTCCTGCAGGGGTGCTTTGATGTCCTCGGTTGCCCTTGATTTAACAATTTTAGCCTGAGCGTATTTTGAGAATTTGTCGATTGCTGTCAGAATCACTTTATTATTAGTATGGTATAAATCGAGATGAATGAAATGTCCAGGATATTCTGGTAAAGGCGAATGTTTCAAATTTGATTTACTTGGATGCCTTTCGTATGTATTCTCTCGGCAAATTTTACATTGTTTAACTATTTTAGAAATTTTAGCCTGCATTTGAGGAAAGTAGAAATTTTTCAAAAGTTGTGATTTATTTTCTTTTGCGTGTTGTTCTGTGTCCGATGTTAAATCCTTTACGACTGTCCTCGTGTATTTCGTCCTAAATTTACTAAAATGGGTTGAATATAGTTCCTGTATCTCCCCTAAAATTCGATCTTCTGTTTTTATAGCATTTGTCACGGATGGATTTAAATAATTTTTTAATATTTTTATGAGTTTCTCTTTTGTGAACTCCGTTTCTATTATCGTATGTCTGTGGTAGGTTGGGAATATTATTTCAAACTGATATGAATGTGATTCGCCCGGTGTTATTATTAACTGGTTTTTGAACGCATTTAACGGTGCTTCAGTATAAGAAATTAGGTCTTGAGCCGAACTTTCGTGACTGTGCTGGGTCGCAGTCATAGAATTCACTTCCGTAATTCCTGAGGGTCTAGATAAAGCATCCGCCACAATGTTAGTACTACCGGGTTTATATTTTAATTCATAATTATATTCTTCTAAAATGGCTTTCCATCTTTTTAACTTACTGTTGGTATTTTTGTTTCCTAGTGCATATGTCAGGGGCTGGTGGTCAGTAAAAATTTTTACTGTGGCCGAACCATACAGGTAATTTCTTAAAGACTTAAGGGCCCACACTATTGCAAGCATTTCTTTTTCATTAGTTGCATAGTGTTCTTCGGCTTTACTCAACGTTCTTGATATGAACGTAATGGGTTTACCTTCTTGTTCTAGAACTGCTCCGAGAGCATAATTTGATGCGTCAGTAGTCAATTGAAATTCTTTTTCGAAATCAGGAAACGTGAGCATTACATCTCTCGAGGAGAGAGAGTTTTTTATTTTCTCAAAAGCTTCCAAAGCGATACTGTCTAAGGATATAGCAATTTTTGCCGAAACCCTTTTTGACATACGTCCCTCCTCCCCCCTTAAAAGGACGGTAAGAGGTTTTGCTATTTTCGCGTAATCTTTAATGAAGCGTCTGTAAAACCCTGAAAGTCCCAAAAATGACCTAAGCTCCTTTATTGTACCCGGGGCTGTCACGTTCCGTATGGCTTGAACCTTAGCTGGATTTGTTCTTAGTCCTTCTGTCGCTATTATAAATCCCAAATATTCGACTTCCTTTTTTAAAAATTCGCATTTATCTAATTGAACCTTCATGTTCGCCCTTTGCAAAGTATCAAAAATTTTCTCGACGTTTCTAAGATGTGAATCCTCGTCCTGTCCAAAGATGATAATGTCATCTATGTAAACGTAACATATTTTCCCAATATATTCCCTTAGCATGTCATCTAGTGCCCTTTGAAACGTAGCTGGAGCGTTTTTCAATCCAAATGGTAGTCGCATGAATTCATACTTTCCATTATTGACAGAAAACGCTGTTTTTTCGATATCTTTTTCCCTAAGTGGTATTTGGTGAAACCCACTTTTTAAATCCAATACTGAGAACCATCTGTTTTTTCCCAGTTGTGAAAGAACCTCATTGATATCCGGAATCGGATATTTGTCAGGTATAGTTACAGTGTTTAATTTTCTATAATCTATAACCATTCTAAACTTTTTCTCATTAGAAGCGTCTACTTTTTTTGGTACGACCAGTACAGGGGAATTGTACGGGGACCTAGATGGTCTTATAATCCCATGATCAAGTAAATCTCCAATTTGCTTTTCAATTTCGTCCTTCATAGATATTGGATATGGGTAGCTTCTTGTATAAATTGGGTCATTTGTGCTTGTTCTTATCTCTGCTTTAACAGTTGTAGTAAATGTTAGCTTTTCGTTTGGGTCTAAAAAAAGTTTTGGATATTTATGACACAATAAGTATAATTTATTCGTTTGTTCGTTCGTCAAGTGGTCTGTCCTAATGTTTATATGGTTCACTGATTGTGACGACTGTTGTTTTATAGGAATTTTTATCGAATTATTGATAAGCATAAAATTCTTCGAGGTGTAAATAATGGCTTCAAGTTGTTTAAGGCTGTCATTTCCTAAGATTCCGCTAAAGGATTTCAGTTTTGGTAGAAGAAAGAATTTTAGGTCTTTTGATTTTATACCGAATAAAATTACAAATGTATGATGGGTGATTAACACTTTTCCCCCAACTGAATTGGCCTTAAATACTTCTCTGTTTTGTATTGGGTTTTCAACTAATGATGGTTGTATGTAATTTTTGTTTGAACCGGTGTCTATTAAAATTTTCAAGATCTGTCCACTATTTGTCTTACATTGAAAATAAGGCAATGTGCAGTTTGTTAATCTAAAAAATGAATATCTGAAAATTCGTTTTCTTCCAAGTTTTCTTCCTGTCCAAGATATTGTTCGAGGTATGCCGATAAATCTTAGTCCGGTTCGTCTTCTTGTTGAGGTACCATACCGCTGTTTGCTATCTCGTCATGTAGTTCTTCGCTTTCAGTCTCAATATGATTCACTCTCTGAAATTTAGCTGGTTGGTGTGCCTGTGACGATTGTGGTGGGGGTCTTATCCCTGAAAACCTATTGTTGTTCGGTCTATTCATATAATTAACCATTCTTGATCTAACGGATTGGTCTACGTCCATTGGGACTGGAGGTTTCTGTTGGGTCGGTCTAGGTGGTGTCTGGAAATTATGTTTTGTAAAAGGTACAAACTGATTTTGGGGCATCTGAGGATTAAAGCACTTGGTGGCGTTCGTATTGTCCGTTTGTGAATTGATTCTTTGACCGAACTGCGGTATTTGTGCGCGCATATAATTAATCTTTGGCGTTTGTGGATAGTTGGCTAATTGTGGGAAAAAATTTCGGTTTTGGTTCTGACTGCTCTGTTTGCGTTGGGGAATAGGAGGTAATCTATTGCCGTTATTTGCATGTTGCGTCCTGAATTGTTGGTTATCCAATTTCATGCATAGATGTAAAGCCTCGTTCAAGTCTGTCGGCTCCCTCATTCCCAAAAGTCTAGATAAGTCACCTCTAAGGCCCCTTATAAAGGTATCTAATGCCTTATTTCTGTATGTTTTCGTTAACAATTGTATGGCTGTTTCGCTTTCCTCCATACATGCGATTTTGTTTAGAATCAGCGAAAGGTGGGCGTAAACTTCCCTATAAAAGTCTTGGACTGTATTGTGTCCCTGTGTCATGGATGCCATTTGGTACTCCAAGGTTCCTAAATCTCTTTTGTCTGCGTAGTGCGTGGTTAAGCATTTTAAAATGCATTCCCAATTTAATGGAGTATTGTATGACTCCAATGCAATGTCCGCATTATCAGTTATTTTATTGCGAATAACGTTCAAAATTCCAAAATATTTCGGCGAACCTCTAAGATGCTCGTAAATTTTAAGTACCCTTTCAACGCTCTTCTTCCATGACCCAAATTCTGTGGCATTCCCTGAAAAATCCCTCAACATTTAACAATATCGGGGATCTTGTCTAAGTCCGCCAAGTTTCCGCGATCTGTATCTATTCCCTGATCGACAAATACCTGCTCCCTATTTCTATTGTTTTCTTCCTCTGCGTATGCCCTACGAACCAAATTTATAATCTGTGCCTCTAGTTCTGGTGATAAGTTTAATGGAAGAGGTGGGATTGGATGTTGGACGTTTGGATTAGGTTGGTTTAGTACTGGGGGTCTGATTAAATTATTTTGGTTAGCCATCCTGATTTATATAAATTGTTCCTGATTGTTCAGTCTCTGTTGGCGTAAAAAGTAATAGAAATGTCTGCGTTCCCTAGACAGAAATATTCTTCTACTATCTTCGGTCCGCCTGACGTCGTTTTCTATTCCTGAATCGTCTGAGGTTACCCAAAGGAAGGTTTCTGTACTTGAACCGCCAGTCTCGTAATCACTAGATTCACTGCTACTCATGTAGAATAATTGTAAGCCGAAACAAAAAAAAGAAAAAAAAATTTTAACTATAGGATTATTTTACTTTTCTAAAGTGTGCCTTATAAAAAAAATATTATTTATCGACGCTCTTCTTGAGGGCTATATTCGGATAAAGAATGCAAAAAGCTAATTGAAGATTTTTAAGATAACTTGGTAAGATTTAAAAAACAATGCTAAATATTTAAAGAATTGACCACAAAAATAAAATAAACAATGCTAATTTTTAAAAATTTTACCTTAATTATGAAAGATTTAAGAAAAAAAAAACAAATTTTAAATAAAATATTTAAAGAAATGTCCTTAACTATAAAAGATTTTTTTTAAAAAAAAAATTTCAAAACTAAAAAATTTTCTTTAAATTGTTTTTTTATGCGATTGTTAAACTTATATTAGAAATTTTAATTAGAAAACATATAGAGATCTTACGCTAAAGCTGTCAATATTGTTGATTTGTGTAGTTGATTTTTTTCCATCGCCATGTATGCTGTTGCTTGATGATGTTAGTTATGTTCCAATGTTGACTTTTATTTTTGAGAGTTCTTTGAATTATTCCTCTTGTTTGGTAAATTCGTTGATTTAGTTGTGTTGTAAAAAAAAATTTTCTCCGTTTTTTTTTAAGTTTGACAATTTGTTTAATTTATTTATGATGTTACTTTTATCGTAATTAGATAATGATTTTTATTGTGTCTTTTAATATTTATATCGAAAAGTTTTTATCACGCGACGGCACCGGGGAATTTGTCCTTTTCACCTTTTACTTAGGTTCCCAACTTGGTACACACTTTTTATTTTCGCGTAGTGAATTCCTTCTATCGAGGCTTGACACTTAAAGATTTAAACGACACTGCTTAAAATTGAAATTACACTTTTCACTTTTTTTTTTTTTTTAAATTTGCGCGACACTTTTTTTAGGGTCCTTTTGAAAACTTTTATTATATTATTATTTTTTTCGGGTGGTTTGGCGGTGCTACTTGAGGACCTGACCGCGTAAAAAAAATTTTTTTTTTGGTGGTTCGGTGGTGCTACTTGAGGACCTGACCACGGTTGGGCGCCAGTTAATTAAAACAACGTTAAGTGTTTTCGTTTTTGAATTCTAAATTGAACTGTCTTTCTTTATTTTATGGTTTATATTTATATGTTTACAAAATGATTAAAATATTATTGGAGAATAATAAAATAACTAAAGAGAATAATTACATGCATATGTTATGAAAGGTAACTTATAATAAGAGAAAAGTTTGTATTAAAATAAAGAGTAAATAAGCTTCAAATTTAAGAGAAATAATTGTATGAGTAGTATTGTTAAATTTATTGGGAATTTCATTTACTTTACCGAAAGTGTTGACATCAGTATTGGCTTGTTTGGCGTGTGCAACGATTTCCTGAGTTCCGTGGAAATCGTCTGCATAAAATGCAATGCAGGTGTCACACTTTGTATTGGGGTATGAGCGATAGCGGAAATTGAGAAATATTCAAAAGCATAATTTGTGTGGGAACGGAAATTGTGAAATATGTGAGAACGTACGATTCTTGTACAAAGAATTGTGAAGTCTGCTGAAATGTTTTTAAGAACATTCCACGAATTTTATGGCACGTGTGTGCAAATTTATTTTGAATGTTTGTGACATTAACTTACCCTCCACTCCAGTGTGCAGAGGGTATATATAAGTTTGTCATTCCCTTTGTAATAATTAAAAAAAAAATTGGACCCCATAAAATATATATATTTGTGATCCTTATAACAACCGGAGTTGATATAGCGATGTCTGTCCGTCTGTCCGTCTGTGGAAATCACGATGACGGCATCAATCGGGCAGCTAGGGTGCTCATTGACATAAAAAATGATTTACTAACATCCTGACAAGTTTGTTGTTTAAAATCGTCCAAATCGGTCGATTAGGGCTCGAGATTTGAATGAAGAACTAAAAAAAAGTCTTGAAACAATATAATTTTCTATGTTGTTCTTGTCACGATCACGCACTCAATAGGATAGCTAAGGTGATCATTTTCAGTGAGAATGATTCACCAAATTCGTGGGAAGATTTCTGTTTCAAAAATCATTAAAATGGGTGGAACAGGTCCAGGGAAATCTCTGAAAAATTAAAAAAAAAAATGAAAAATATAATGTTTCTATATTGTTCTTGTTGTTATTGTAAATGTTGTATTGTTGTCATAGCTGGACTTGTTGTTTTGGTGGTCATTGTGGTAATAATATAATAAAAACTAACCCTTTGTAAATTTTTTTTGTCAACTCTGGTAGAAAAATTTAACAGTTTCCATTGTTTTGGAATCACTTAGAAAATTTATTAGATCATTTCTGTCATTGCCACGAGCCTGCCTGCAAACTTTCAGATCGATTGGGTCACGGGCAAGGGGTTAAAATCGATCCAAAATTTGTTCGACAAGCAGACACTACGAGTTAATGTAAAGGGAGTAAAAATTCACCAGCATCTAAAGCAAATAATGCTAAAATACCTAGGTGTCAATAAAAAAAACAATGTAAATTAGCAAAAAAAAAATTTATGTATTAATTTATTTAAAGAGAAAAATAACGTTTGATGTTGTATTTTTTGTGTGTAACATTTACATATACATACATACACATATTAAATAATACAAATAATATACATATATTCTATATGTATATCCATAATAAGTGCATGTTAGAAATAAATCGGTATATTATTTTATTTACATAAATTTCTGCAATATTTTGTTGTGGGGAAAATACATTTCTTTGCATTAACAGAGTGTCACTTTATTTACCTCAGCGTGACTATGCCACAGTAGATGGCGCAACAATTTTTGTTCTAATTAGCTTTGCAATATATAGTTATTTCTATTTTAACATGAATGTCAATATTTTTCAATAGATATCATACAGTACAATGTTAAGAGTATACACGGACTGGTTTTTTATTTAATACGACATATTAACTTTTTGTTGTCTTTACAAAATAGAGTTACCGAGTTATCAATGAGTTTTTTGCTTTCAGAAAAGTTCTACATAGTTATGTAGAATTATTATTCTGCTTTACCTACAAAATATCTGATTGCGATTGCATCTAATTTTTAAAAATTGTTTATAATTACTAAAGCATTACTATTCACATAAATACAAAATTGCACTTTTTAAATTTTCCATTCAAATTTTAGAATATATCAATTCTAAAAACTGGAATTAAAATTTCCAATTATAAATAAGAAAATATCAACTGAATTTCAGAAAATCATATCAAAATGTCGGAAATAATAATGTTAAATTTAGAAGACATCAATTGCATTTTTAATATATAAATTTTATTCGTTAAATATAAATTGAAATTCCAAAAAACACCAAATATGTTAACATTTAAAAATGTTTACATTAAAAAAAAATATTGGCATTGGCATAATAGCTTTTCAGTAACTTCTTTTAACGATAGTCGAATCGTTAAAAAAAGAAAATAGCAAAATTATCAGTAAAATTTTTAAACAATATTCGTTATTGTTAAAGTCAGCTTTTGTTGTTATCTAAACGACAACCATTTTTGTGTTGTTTATTCAATCGATAAAAACTTAAATTTTTAGGTTGAAATGTCGTCATACATAAATAAAAATCAGAAAATAGTGAAAATATTTTGCTTTTATTAAAAAACTTTTTTATATAAATAAAAAAAATTAAATAGCATATTCAATTCATTATTTCATTTTCTAATAAATAAACAGAAATATTAGTAAAATAAAATAAAGATATTAAACATAAACATAAAATCATCCTGTCAAACACGAAGTAATTTGTTTTTTTCTATTCTTTGTGTTTTTCGCTTATTTTGACAGAGATGCCACTCGTTTCCAATTTAATTAAATAGAAAAATAGTGAATCACTTAATCCTTAGTGCAAACAACAATAGCTGTCTATATATGTTGCGATTGTCGGATCGTTGAAATTTACAGAATCGGGCTACAGAAAACATTGATTTAAATTCAATGAATTTTAGAAATCTCAAATGATATTTAAGAATTGCGAACACAAAAATTGTTACATAAATAAACGCAATTTGATGAGAATGTTATTTATTTATTATTTTTCACAATTTTTGTTTGGATGATAATTTGAAGTTTTTTAGAAAATAAAGATAACAAATTATTTTATTTAAAATGTTTGGGACATTTGGTTTTTTGCGTTTGGCATCCCTAATTTGATTATTTATTATTGTTATAAATTTATTCTCTATGTTTTCCAAATATGGCAATATTTTAATAAAAAAGTTGAGAGAGCTTTTTTTTTTGGTTATTATTTTGTTACTCCATCCGACATATATGGCCGCAATGAAGAAATATTTGCCCAGGCTCCAAACAGCAGCAGCATATTCTAACTTTGATCTGACGTAAGATGCATATAACAATCTAAAAGTACATGGATCAGAAAAGTCAGAACAACTCCTTCTTATAAACGCAAGTATGGCATAAGCTTTTGGAACAATATAATTAGTATGTGGAATGAAAGACATTGTTGAGTCAAAAACAACACCTAGATCAATTGTTGAGTCTGCAGTTTTCAATTTATAATTACAAATTTTGAAGACCGATTGAATTGGGTTTCTAGATCTGGTGAAAGAGAGATGAGGGCAGTTATCCAGATTTAACTGAAGGTTATTCAATAACGCCATTTGTGCAGGCTGTCCAAATCATTCTGAAGGTTTAATACATCATTAATGGAATTTTTTTACTATATATTTTTAAGTCATCAGCATATAACAAATAATTTACATTAGAAAAACAACTTGATACATCATTTATGAAAATATTAAAAAACAGCGGACCTAAGATGCTACCTTGAGGGACGCCTGATACTTGTTCATATGGCGAAGTTTCATAACCTTCAACAACTACTCCACACATTCTATTTGATAGATATGACTTTATCCACATTAAGAAATTTGAATGGAAACCCATCCCTTGCAACTTAGATACAGAATATCTAAGGTTACCTTATCAAAGGCCTTAGAGAAATCAGTATAAATGACCTCAACTTGTTTGCCTAATTCGAAAGCTGATAACCAATACTCACTAAAAACTGTTAGGTTTGTGGTAGTTGACCTTCCAGAATAAAACCCATGTTGACATGGGGATATAAGAGACTTGGTTAAGAAAAATAGCTTTTTATACACCACATGCTCAAAAACTTTCGAAACACATGACAACTTGGATATCGGCCTATAACTAGTTACGTCATCCTTTCTGCCATTCTTAAATATGGGTGTAATAAATGCCAACTTCCATTTATCAATAAACACTCCTTGGTTAAGTGACAAATTAAATATATAAGTAAGAGCAAAAGTTATTGATGGTGCGCATTTTTTTAATAAATAAGCACATAGACCATCAGAGTCAGACTTCATATAGTTTTTTGTTTGCATTACAACATTATAAACGTCATCTTCTGAAACTTCTAGGATATCAATGTCTAGCATATCAAGTAAATTTGAGTATCTAGCTGCATGGATCGTTGAAGATTCAAAATTTGAACTAAAATAATGTGCGAACATATTGGCGGCATCATTCCCACGACTCAGAAACACGGCCCCCATACGTAATCTTCGATGGAATATCCGAAACCATTTTCTTCGATTTAACGAAAGACCAGAAAGATTTCGTATTGCTTCTTATTTGCTCCTCTTTCTGCAAAATAAATTGTTTACACAAAAATTTGTTTAAAAAACTAAATTCTCTTTGATAATAGATAAACTTCCCATGGCTTTATAGACTGCCATAATCAATATAATGTTTATGAAACTTATTACGGAGATTTTTGAGTTTTTACGACCTGGAGTATACCAAGGTAGCTTATACGGTTTGGCTTTCTTTAAAGGAATATTTACATTGCAAATTCCCAAAACAATACTTAAAAATTCCTCATAACACGATGATGCTGATCTGTCCCCAAACAACATCACTAAGTAAAGTATTTATCACATCAAAATTACATCGATTAAAATTGAAGTTAGGAGATAATGGACATTGTGAATATTAGATAAATAAAACAAAACGATTCTATTTCAAATAATAAAGCACTATGGTGTAAATTAGGAGGAGAAATTGCCAGCAAACTCTCATAAAAATAAAACTTGCAATCGTCTGGAACAAAAACCAGATCCAAAAAACGGTTTAAGCGGTTAGAAACATGATTAATTTGAACCAAATTTAAACTTAACATACTATCAATGAAATTGATCTCCTTACATTTATTTATATTTCTAGGTAATAACTCCGTACTATCGCAAATTTGTGACCAAAAAATTTCTTTAAGATTGAAATCTTAATTTCTCATTTAACAGCTACTGCGGTTTAAATTTTCTATTTAAAACAGCAACGAATTGACATTTCGACGCTCTTGCTACGATTAAAATGGAATTTTCCTTATAAACACTGGTACATAGCAACTTTACATAACTTTTTAATTAAATAACTTATAAACATGTCGGGTTGGTGGATGATGCTGCGATGGTATATTATGTAGTTTTGAGTACATAATTCGCAATATTCTCGTTAATCTGTTTTTATACATATTTTACTCAAAATCAGTTCTTTTTAATAACATAATTTAAATCAATAACTGATCGCGTCAATATACTCAAGATCGAAAAACTATTGACCTGGTCCACATATAGATATACACTAGACTGGCCATAGCGTTATATAGAAAAATTAAAAAATGTTAAATCAAAAAGTTTTCGCACTGAAAAATATGAGGTTGGGGATAACAATAATTATGCATATATAAAATTTTTTTTTTTTTTAGTTCCGAGTACCTCCGGGTTGAGCCCAAAGTTTTATTATATTACCCATTGATCACCCTTTCTAAAAATTTTGTGCTATTAGCGACAACAAGACAAAGTGACCTAACGGTGTATTGATGTTTTTTGAAGTGAAATTTTGTGAATAAAAAAAACATTAAACTGTTGAACATTACTTGATACTTCTGTTGCTTTACTGCGTAAATACGGTGTCAATACGATCTTCGGATTAAATGCGTTGTTGTTAATTATTAAGAACTTTTAATATTTTATGTATACTAAATTAGTGAAAATTTTGCAGTTTTAAAGTAAAAGTGATAAGAGAAACAAGTGGGCAGTGAATAATAAGTAAAGGCAAATTAAATAAAATAAAACAAACAGTTATAATGGCAAGCTCATCTAAGAAACTACGATCCGATAATGAGGGAAAATGCGAAAGTGAACCGAAAGGCGCAAAGTTGCCTAATATGAAGCAAGTTCTTCAATTATTTTTTTATAAAACCCGAGTGCAACAACTCCCTGTGATGGCAAGCATAAAAAATACAATACATTCTACTCTTGAATTTTGGCAAAAAGCAAATATTCCAACAATGACCGAAATCAACTGCGTGAAAAAATTTAACTTACTTTATGCCGAATGGAAAAATTTGTCCAAGAACGTATTTGGCAAATATGAAAAATATAGAAACGATGAAAAAGAATTCTGTGAATAGATCGAAAATTATATATGTGACATCGCATCTGCGGATGCACTTGAAACGATTACTATTGAAGAGGACCAAGATTTCCTTCTATTGCAAAGAGAAAAAGGTCGGCCAGGTTGTATGTCAGGCCAGGATTTAAAGCTGTTACGAAAACAAGAACGCAAAGCGAAGCTGCTGGAAGAAGTAGAAAAGCGCAAGCAAAAATATCAAGAAGAGTCACAAGAAGTTCAAGGTATTGGTCAATACAATGTCTTTTTTTATTGTTATTTTTAGTTATTGCTTGTTGTTCAAAGATGAGGTTGCGCCTGATACAGAAATCTCAGAAAGTATTGTATATGAAGGCGTAGAAATGGACAATTCAGCCCCGGAAGTTGATTTTCTGAAGGACTAACATCAAGGAATCCAGGGATCTCGCGGAAAAATCCAGTTCGTTGATGATCGAATGTTAGCAAGCATGGATAAAAGCCGCATCAGTGATCACGATGCAATGCATTTAACATCTGCTACAATTACAGCCGTCTTGCGGAAGTTGCAGGAAATGAAACCTGACTTGAACGACATAAAAGTGGAAGATTTCGTTTTTAACCGAACATCGTTTCAAACAATGCGAAAGGAATATCGCCGCAGGCAAGCGAAACAGATCATAGATGAAGGTAATTAACATAATATTTAATTTCAACATAGATTCGTGAATTATTTGTCTTGCACTGGGACGATAAAATGCTTCCAGATATGAAAGGCAAGGGCAAAGTTGATCGATTGGCTTTTGTTATAACTGCAGAGAACGAAGAAAAACTCCTTGGCATTGCGGAACTTGAAGAATCTTGTGGTGAAAATATTGCTCAAGGCATTGAAAAATTCCTACGCAAATGGAAGATTACTAATTTAGTGCAAATTGTGGCTTTTGACCCAACATCTATAAACACTGGTATTGAAAAAGGCTCAGCATATTTGCTTGAAAGTTAATTGGGTCGCGATTTACTTTTTCTACCGTGTCGCCATCGTATCAGCGAATTGCTTATTAAAGCTGTGTTTGAGTTAAATTTCGGAAAAACATGAGCACCAGAAGTCACTCTCTTTAATCGTTTTTCAAAAAACTGGAAAAATATGAATATCAATACTTTCAAGGGTGGATTGTTGGATGAAGCAGTGCAACAAAACTTAATAGCAGCCGAAATAGAGACGCACAAGAACTTTTGCCTTAGGGCGTTGAAATCTCATTATGTACGAGCCGATTATAAGGAGCTATTGCAACTTTCGCTCATTTTTCTTGGTAAGGAAGTACCAAATTTTACGCAGTTGCGTTTGCCTGGCGCAACAATTCATGCAAGGTTTATGTCCAAAGCTATACACGGCTATAAGATTTTTTGGCTTCGCGAACAATTCAAGATGACATCCTCCGAACTGAAAGGCATTCGAAACATTTGCATTTTCTTGACGCGTATTTATGTTTCGTATTGGTTCGAATGCGTTAACGCTATAACTGCACCGCGCCAAGATTTACAATTCATTAAAAACGCTATTTCATATTTCGATTTAAATGTTTCATATGCCTTATTGTCGAAAATTAAAAACCATTTATGGTATTTATCCAAAGAGGCGGTTGTTCTTGGATTTTTCAATGAAATTATATCTATTGAAGTGAAGCGGAAAATGGTTGAAGCTCTTGGCAATCATGACGACGAAAATGACGAAGTTATTCCGAAAAGATTAAGCTTAATGCTGCTAGGCGCCCTATGCTCCAGTGGGAGTTAGAGGAACATATATATATATATATATAAGTGAAATCGTTTGAAAATAAGGATGTAGGAATAATTGGATCCATCAATTTGGAAGGATCAAGAAGAACAGTGCACCGCAAAACGAAAATGCCAACACTTAACCGTTGTAAATGACCCGGCAGAAAGAGGAATAAAACTAATGACAGATTTCAATCGGGCATTGACATACGAAGAAGAGGATAAGCAGTATTTGCATTAAGTTGTGGAGCACTACAGAAAAAACTTTTCATCCCACAAAAAATTTCCTTAGTACAATATTATCAACAATAATAAGTAAGAAAATTATAGTCGGTCTAGACCGACTATACGATACCCTATACCATGCGTTTAGAGACCCTATCTCTCAGGCTCCACTAACTGGATATAGAAAATAAGCATAAATCAAATTTGAGTGCGATTTTTATTAATTTTTTCGGCTGCAGATATGAAATAGTTCATATCGGATGCTATATTTATATGGGGACTAGGCCCAAAAATGGACCTATCCTGACCATGTTTGGTAAAGTCTCTTGTATTTTGCAAAAATATATACAACCAAAATTTGAGAAGAATCAGTGCAATATTTTTGATTTTTTTATAGATTTAAGTGAAGATTGGGAAGCAGCTCTACATGGGGGCTATGAGTAAGGGTTGTCCCATAGGCATAATTTTTGGACGACTTATTAATGGATGTAATAAACGTTCACAAACCCAATTTGAGTAAGATCTATTTGATAATTTGGATCTTATGGCAATCTATGTCGATTTCATAGGGGTCTTTTGTATGGGAGCTAGATCTGAACATGGACCGATTTTCACCAATTTCAATAGCGTTCATTCCATGGCCGCTTAAAGATTAAATACCAAATTTCATCAAAATATATTCATATTTGCGACCTGCAGTTTGATTACAAGCTTTACATGGACACACGGACGGACGGACGGACGGACGGACGGACGGACATCGTTAAATCGAATCAGATAGTGATTCTGATACGATCGGTATAATTAAAGATGGGTGTAGGTCAAATATTTTTGGTTGTTACAAACAGCAGCACAAAGTCATTATACACAAACCATATAGTGGTATAGGGTATAAAAACAAGTAAGAAAATTATAGTCGGTCGAGACCGACTATATGATACCCTATACCATGCGTTTAGAGACCCTATCTCTTACGCCCAATTAACTGGATATAGAAAATAAGCATAAACCAAATTTGAGTGGGATTTTTATAAATTTTTTTGGCTGCAGATATGAAAAAGTTTATATCGGATGCTATATCTATATGGGGACTAGGCCCAAAAATGGAACGATCTTGACTATGTTTGGTAAAGTCTCTTGTATTTTGCAAAAATATATACAAACAAAATTTGAGAAGAATCAGTGCAATATTTTTGTTTTTTGATGGATTTATGTGAAGATCGGGAATCAGCTCTATATGGGGCCTATGACTAAGAGTTGTCCCAGGAATCATTTTTAGACTACTCATTAATGGATGTAATAAACGCATACAAACCCAATTTAATAAGATCTATATGACAATTTGGATCTTATGGCAATTTATGTTGATTTCATAGGGGTCATTTGTATTGGGGCTAGGTCGGAACATGGACCGATTCTCACCAATTTCAATAGCGTTCACCCTATGGCCAGTGAAAGCTTACATACCAAATTTCATCAAAATATATTCATATTTGCGACGTGCAGTTTGATTACAAGGGTTACATGGACACACAGACGGACGGACGGACGGACGGATGGACGGACACACGGACGGACATCGTTAAATCGAATCAGTTAGTGATTCTGATTCGATCGGTATAATTAAAGATGGGTCTAGGTCAAATATTTTTGGTAGTTACAAACAGCAGCACAAAGTCATAATACCCAAGCCACATAGTGGTATAGGGTATAATTATAGTCGGTCTAGACCGACTATACGATAACCTATACCATGCGTTTAGAGACCCTATCTCTCGGGCATAGAAAATAAGCATAAACCAAATTTGAGTGGGATTTTTATTAATTTTTTCGGCTGCAGATATGAAAAAGTTCATATCGGATGCTATATCTATATGGGGACTAGGCCCAAAAATAGACCGATCCTGACCATGTTTGGTAAAGTCTCTTGTATTTTGCAAAAATATATACAAACAAAATTTGAGAAGAATCAGTGCAATATTTTTGTTTTTTGATAGATTTCAGTGAAGATCGGGAAGCAGCTCTATATGGGGCCTATGATTAAGAATTATCCAATAGGGATCATTTTTGGACTACTGATTAATGGATGTAATATATACATACAAACCCAATTTGACTAAGATTTGTATGATAATTTGGATCTTATGGCAATATATGTTGATTTCATAGGGGTCATTTGTATGGGGGCTAGGTCTGAACATGGACCGATTCTCACCAATTTCAATAGCGTTCATCCCATGGCCGATAAAAGATCAAATACCAAGTTTCATCAAAATATATTCATATTTGCGACCTGCAGTTTGATTACAAGCTTTACATGGACACACAGACGGACGGACGGACGGACGGACGGACATCGTTAAATCGAATCAGATAGTGATTCTGATTCGATCGGTATAATTAAAGATGGGTGTAGGTCAAATATTTTTGGTTGTTACAAACAGCAGCACAAAGTCATTATACCCAAACCACATAGTGGTATAGGGTATAAAAAGTTGGAAAGGTAATTATTACAGGTATCGAAGAAATTCAGTTGGGAACATACAGTCAGATTTTGTTATTATTCAAATATAAACAGGAACAAAAATAGTGATGAATAGGTAATGTAATATAAGTTTGGGCTCAACCCGGAGGTACTCGGAACAAAAACAAATAAATTTAAAATATGTATAATTATTTTTATCCCCAACCTCATATTTTTCAGTGCGAAAAATTGAACTTTTTAGTAAAATTTCCAGTATGGCCACTCTAATATACACTCGATATGAACTTTTAGATGTCTTCAGGCAGCAAGACAAATATGATGTAGTCAATCACAAAAAAAACCTGGAACGTCTATACATTTTTACTTGTTTTCAGCTATTGACATCAAATAAAGTATCTCGTACAGTTGAGTACATCACTGTCTTTTCTTTTCATATCTTTTTCACTTCAAACGATAATCTAAATTAAATCTATGTATAATATTAATAGGCTAGGCGATTTCTTGTTACCGATGTTTTGTTCTACCATTTTATCCCGATTTTGACTATTTGAAATGTATTTCTTTTTAGCTGTTACCTAGATTTACAGATTTTCATCTACTGGAATATTTTTTTGGAGTTATGATCGTTTAAAGTTGCTGCTAACTCATACATAAAACAAGTAAGAAAATTATAGTCGGTCTAGACCGACTATACGATACCCTATACCATGCGTTTAGAGACCCTATCTCTTAGGCCCAACTAACTGGACATAGAAAATAAGCAAAAACCAAATTTGAGTGGGATTTTTATTAATTTTTTTGGCTGCAGAAATGAAAAAGTTCATATCGGATGCTATATCTATATAGGGACTTGGTCCAAAAATGGACCGATCCTGATCATGTTTGGTAAAGTCTCTTGTATTTTGCAAAAATATATACAAACAAAATTTGAGAAGAATCAGTGCAATATTTTTGTTTTTTAATAGATTTAAGTGAAGATCGGGAAGCAGCTCTATATGGGGTCAAAGGGATCATTTTTGGACTACTCATTAATGGATGTAATGAACGCATACAAACCCAATTTGAGTAAGATCTGTATGACAATTTGGATCTTATGGCAATTTATGTCGATTTCATATGGGTAATTTGTATGGGGGCTAGGTCTGAACATGGACCGATTCTCACCAATTTCAATAGCGTTCATCCCATGGCCGATAAAAGCTTATGTACCAAATTTCATCAAAATACATTCATATTTGCGACCTGCAGTTTGATTACAAGCTTTACATGGACACACAGACGGACGGACGGACGGACGGACGGACGGACGGACGGACATTGTTAAATCAACTCAGAAAGTGATTCTGATTCGATCGGTATAATTAAAGATGGGTCTAGGTCAAATATTTTTGGTTGTTACAAACAGCAGCACAAAGTCATTATACCCAAACCACATAGTGGTATAGGGTATAATTACTAATGCTCTGTTTGTGTTTATTAAATTTGTTAATGTGTTTGTGTTAATGTGTTGGGTGTGTTTTATTTATTTAAAATGAGTTGAATTATGAAGCATACCTTTAGGGATTATATTAAATGAAAACATAAAATTTCCTAGAATTTGAGCACGAATTTGGAGCGCTTATAAATAAATACACAATTATTGTTCACGACAAAGTGTTTTAAACACTTGTGTTATTTCCCGCATACATACATACATAGTAATGTCTGCTTTTTTGAATAAACCGCAAGCATATTATTTTATGCCATTAGTGTTGTAACACAATTTTAGGCAAATGTAAAAGCATACCGAAACTATCTGCTAGAAAAAGCATTCATCGCAAACCCTAATATAAGAAAATGAAAGCATTGCATAAAAGAGCCTGTATAACAGATTTTATATAGCTGACGCATTGTTTTTGTTACAAAAGTAGGATAGTCTTAAAATATACACCCTTTGACCGCTCTTTGTATTTAAAAAGTAATTTGTTTCAATTCATGCCTTTACTTATAAATTTTATATTTTTGTTGTTCTAATAATAGTAGTAGTGTAACCATAATTTGACATAGCATATATTCAAAGGCTAATGTGTATTGTTTGTTTTACTAATATGATACGGTTGTCAAATAGTTTTAAATGAAAACAAAATATTCGTATATATTTATGTCTATATGTAGCGTTGATTAGTGAAAAACAATAATATTTTTTCTTTTCCAACAAATACAAAGCCCCAGTGATAGTTAAATACACTTGTTATGAATTTTTATATTCCCAAATATTCGTATACCATATACCACTATGTAGTCAGAGCGTATTGAGTTTAATGTGCACCTAGACCATGCTTTTATTGTATTGATCGACTAGGAATCAATTTAAAAATGACGCTATAAGTTTATAAGTTTCTCTGTGTGTCTGTCTCTCTGTCTGTCTTTTTCTAATAACACTATGCATCAAGCTAATTTTACTTTGATAACCACTATATTTTTTTGATCCGCTATAGACACCTAACTGCAAAAATCATCATTATTTCAAATTCTATGGTAAGGTTGTTTTAATGTTTTTTCTAAAATTTGAGATTTTTGAAGGGGCTGCTCCATACATCTTGTTGTAACTTTGGAACGAAAAATACGCCAGTTTTAAGTTTTCCTAATATCAAATTTGGATATATCACATTTTGAATAGTTTTGGAATTATTGAGGCACAAGTGGATATTTTTTTTAAATTATTAAATTCAAAAAAATCATAAAAAATTGAAAGCAACAAATACTGACCAGTTTTAGTACTTAATCGTAAAGCTGCATCTAATGGAAATAAAATGAATTTTGTATCATGAAAATCCATGGAAAAATTCGTGCTTTATTCACGACGAAGTGAAATTTTTTTATCGCAAATTTGTGTAGAGCCAAAAATGTTGTGATTTTTTTAACGGTACTACCCTATATATTACACAATAGTTATTTTTAATCTATATAATTTATTTATATGCGTTTTATTTGCGACTATCGGTGTGTCTTTTTCTAGTTGTGACTACCTGTGTGTATGCCCATTTAAACTCTTTCTTTTAACTCATACTCTAGTTACGCACAGTCACGCATGGTTACGCACAGTCACGGAGTGATCTCAATGTCATTTACCCTCATCCGACCGATCTGAAACTTGGTCGATATACTTGATGCAAAGAAAGATCAACTTCGACATAGTCACGCGCAGTCACGCACAGTCACGAAGTGATTTAAAACCCGTTTTCGCTTATCCAATCGATCTAAAACACAGTCAAGCACAGCCACGGAGATATTCAAAACTCATATGCATAAGGAAAGAAAGAGTTTTAATAAAAACTTTTTTATAGGTTAGATTATCTATTTTCCTTTTCATTGGAAAAGGGTGCGTACTCAACAAATGATTGCGGGCAAAAACGTGTTTATTTAAAATATAAGAATAAAAAAAAGCAAAAAACTTATAATAATGTTGTGAAAAATGTTATGCGTCTAATATATAAAAAACGACATTTCTCAATTTTTTACCAAATTAAATACAAAGATTACACTGTGGAACAAATTCAGGTTAGCAAAAGTTAGGTCGATTCTGAGAGTGAGGGGTGAAAATAGAGGCTAAATTAGAAGACCCGTATCGCGGCGTTTGTTTATGTTAGTTCGAATTTTTTTTTAATCGACCTTCGAACTTTGCAGTCAAATACCGATTTTCAGCATATTGTTAATTGATATTTTTTCAATTTGTAAAAGCCAAATTATTGCTAGAGACCTGAGAAACTGAGAAGCATATTATAGATCAAACAGAAAGCAAACAAGACTTAGTTTTGTGAAAAACATTTTCAAAACGCATGAAAAAAAAATAATTTTTCCAACATTTTGCTTCATAAGCGCCACAAAAAATTTGTAAATCAATTTTCTAAAAAATTTTGTTTGTTGCACAGGTCTTTAGCTTTGGCTTTTACAGCCTATATTTTCACTCCTCAGTCTCAGAATCGACCTAACTTTTGCTAACCTGAATTTGTTCCACAGTGTTATTTTAAAATAAAGGTAAAAAACAATGACTAATACTGGACACCCAGTTCAATATGTGATAATTGCAGTTATTTTAAGAACTCCATCTTCATCGAACTCTCAGTAAGTACTTTTAAGTAAAGTTTTAAATATATGTATAATTTTTCACATTGCAAAATTTTCTTAACTTACAGAACACACAAGAAAACTCTACAACATTTGCTGTGGAGAGAAAAATTGAGCCATGAATCTGATTGCTATTTTTGTTTAAGTACTAAAAGCGCTTTTGGAAGACGTACCCCACCATTTCAGCCGGTGGACCTACAGTTGCTGCCACTTCTTAAAAATCCGTGTGATATACCATATAGTAACATTTTATCACCCCTTCATATTTATCTTCGAGCATGTGAAGTACATCATATGATCTAAGACCGAAGCTTTACAATCAACTTGAGTTAAATGATCCTATAAGAGACCTCGGGCTAACAAAAGGGAAATCGGAGCTTAAAGCATCTCGCTTAAGAGAGCGAAAGTCAAGTGCGTACCGGATCCGACAACAAAATATGTGTGTTACGAGATAATTGGCCTTTTGAGAATCTCGGCCAAAAATATGTCGCAAGTGCTATTTGTTGATAGTAGAAGAGAAAGCCTTAAGTCCGTTTCACTACATATTGGCAAGAAGAAGCCATCTACATCCATTGCACATGCCGTGAATATGAAAGAAAACACCCTAGGCCTACATAACGAAAGTATCCTGCAATGATTAAAAAGGACAATGTAATCTTAGCACCACTACATTTAAAGCTGGGCTTAGTCAAAAATTTTGTTAAAACACTAGACAAAGTGAGTATAGCCTTTGCTTATTTAAAAGCAAGATTTTGAAATCTGTCATTTGCAAAAATTGGTGAAAGCCTTTTCGATGGTCCTCAAATTCGAAAACTGCTTCTAAGCCCTACCTTTAAAGAGTTATTATCACCAGATGAGAAAGAGTCGTGAAATTTGTTTCGGTAAATTGTTTCTAACTTTCTAGTAACCATTAGGAGTTCAAATTGAAAGAAATCGGTCGTGATTTGTGTGGAAGCTATTAAAAAAATTGGAAAATAGAAATTAAACGAATTTCTTATTCATGTGTGCTAATTTTTGTAAATTTATAACTTTAGGAGTAAAAATGTCATTTAAAATACATTTCTTGCATTCGTATTTGGACTTTTTGCGGAAAAATTGGTGCCATAAGCGACGAACATAAACATGAATTGAGTTTGAGGGAGCCAACCGGCACTTCCTTTGATAGAGCAAAAGACTTTACAAAAGAAAATGTAGAATTGTTTTTTAATATTTTGGGAAGTGAATACAATGAGAAAAATTTTCCAGCAACATCAATATGGAATGTTGAGAAAAACGTCAATTGGATCAATGAGTTCTGCTTTATATTTCCCTTTTTTATATATCCGAAAAAAACATGAATACCCAGCTGATGAAGCACGCCCCACCTGGCTCCGACTGCGCTTGTCATTTATCCGGATGGGTTCAAACCGATATATTCACTAACTGGTTTCTTCACTTTGTAAAAGCTTCACCTGGAAACCAAGTTTATTAATTTAAAATGGACATTATAGTCATACTAGAAATATAGATCTTTTGAATCTCGCCCGTGGAAATGGGCGAGATGCAACCTCTGGATTGAATATTTATGGGTCCGCTTAAAACTTAATACAATGAAGAAATAAGAAGATTTGTATGTGAGAACGCAAGAAAAATAACCCACTTTGACATTGCAGAACTTTTTTCAAAAAGCTTAACTCAACGTCCAGCAAGGCCAAATTGCTGTGAATGGATTTTAGTGCACGGGCATTTCTCAATTCAATAGATATATTTTTGGTGAAGCAGATTTTATAGCTGGGGAACAAATTACAAATGAAATAAATGAAAATAGTGCTACTCCACAAAGTGCTAGCCAATTAATTGAACAGGAAGTAAAGGAAACCGTAGCAATAAGTTAATGTTAAGACTTACAGCCAAGCACAAGTAAAAATGTTACACCCTGGCAATTATCTCCAGTTCTTAAAATTAAAGCAAATTTGGCCACTCATAAGCGAAAAAAAACAAAACCAATGGTTCTGACGAAGTTCCCATATAAAAACGATTTAGAAGAATTTCAGTCACTAAAAACTAAGAAAGAACCAAAGGCGATGAAATACAATAAAAAACAGGAGAGAAAGAAAACTGATGCAAAAATTAAAACGAGAATTGAAGAAAAAAGCAACGAACAAAGTTGTACAATATAAGTAATTCCTTTTCCAGCGAGTCAAATTCTACTCTGGTTTTAACAGACGCTGATGATGACTTCATTGTTCAAAATATTCCGCACAATATGGACACACAGTGCGAATTTTTTAATATTTCATATAAAGAAGGCATTCAACCCAAAACGTGGTCGCAATGTTTGCAATGCGATTTAATTTGGGCTCACAACAAATGTCTTCCTGAAAACAATGCCATTTTTATTTGTAAATCACATGCTATATAATAATATTAAAGACAATATACAACTTTAATTTTTATTAATTTTTTTTGTAAAAATAATTTAATTCAGGAAATCCTGGTTACGGTTGTGACACAAAGTACACCTTTACCGGTTGGAGTTTAGCATTCACCTAAAGGTACAATTGTGGAACCTTCACTTATTAAAATTTACTATTGTACTTATTGCAAAAAATCAGTTTGATGTTGTTACGGTTTTGACACAATTGGTGACATATTTTTCCCTTGATGATCATTTCACGTTTTGTGCCACCTTAAGCAATACAGGAATAAAAAAAATTTAATTGTCACAACAGATATATATTTAACTATTTAGAGTTGTATTAAAAAATTTTCTCTCTTGGTCCCTTAGAAAAAAAAATATTGAAAAGTTACGGTTGTGACATTTGCGTTACGATTGTGACATTGTACGGAAATAAATAGAAATTCAGCATTTATCATAGTATTTATGTAACCCACAAGCGAGAAACTTTCAAGCAAGAAAGAACAAATGAATTGACATTAGTTCTATTACAAACAATTTCCATTAAAACGAAAATCTCGTGATTATGAAACATTTTAGCGGTCCCTTGGAGTTAGTGTAACTGTATAGCTATTACTTGAGGCTTTACAATGCATTTGATAAAAAACACACAACTGATGTCTCTACCAACTTAGAACATCAAGTCGGCCATTTTGGATTGCATCACTTGGAGAAAAACATGTTACTAGATTGCAACTAATATGATAATTTCAAAATATTGAGAACAATCATCACAATTAATTAATTTTGTTAGATTATTAAAGTAAAGTTCTTGTGCTTTAATTTGATGTATGAATTTTAAATTTATGAATTTTAATTAAGAATAAATTTATGAATTTTAAATTTGAGAAAAAATTTTGGAAACCACTGTAGTACAAAAAATTTTAAAATTTATAAAATATACATATGTATACATATAGAGTAGGCGAGCAATGCTATGTAATTTGATCTGCAAAATTATGTTTAGTTAATCGAATGTTCATTCAGAGCGGTTTGTTTCCAAATATATATATATATATGCGTTCTAAAATGGCTCGCCTAAACAGTAATGTATTTGGAACTCCATGTACACTTCATGGTAATATGCTTCAAACTTATTTCGATCTTATGAAATGGTTTTTGTCTTAATGCTTGCCTTCCTTGCAATGCTGACCAAAGAATAATTCAGAAAATAAAGGATATAATGACATATAGAAGTTAATCAAGAAAAACAAGTCTATTGGGAAAACTCAAAAATTCAAAGCAGATAGCTTAAAGCTTTTCGATATTTGGAACGAGAATTTTTGTAAGACCAGAGAAGCCAACGGAAGATGATAATCGGCACCATTGATATTAGAATTACAAAGAGAAATGCGAAATTATATAAAAGAAAGAAATTAGTTATAAATAATAGGTCTGAAGAAAATAAAATTAGAGCTATAACATTTACTTATAATGTAAGTAATATTGAAGAAGAAGAAAGCATCGAATCAAGTGCCGACAAATATAGGGCGGTAGATTATATAAATTCACAACCATCAACATCAAAAACTATAACAATGCCTCCAAAGAGGGGGCTTCTTCTATCCAAGGTCTGAAGCCTGTAACAGTAGTGGGGTTTCAGACAGAAATGCTTCTCTTCTTGCCAGTGCTTTACTCAAAGATATTGCCGTAGTCAGTATTAAGGATTTGTCGTAAGTTATTTATAGAAGTAAAATTAGAAGAGAAAGAAAAAGACATAGAGAAAATTTTGTTGATATAAATAGAAATGAAACAAAACCGGACTGTTACTGGTATTTACTTTGATGGAAGAAAATACAAGACACTCACTGTAGGATCTACATATCACCGCAAACAAATTAATGAAGAGCATATTGCTATTATACATATTGTTATTAACAACGGCGAGTAGAATTCTAAGAATGTACGTCGCTACAAAAGACCCATCATGGGAACTAAAACTATTATCGGATTACATTATAAAAGTGTATGCATGCACCTGGTTTTTTATTAAATATACATCAGCTTTCAGTAAGGATCCCAACAATTTTTTCATTTAATTCAATCTTCATGCTATTTGCCTATTTACCTATACAATATAAGAAAATCATTGATAAAGTTATTCAAAGAAATGCATATTCGCTCATCACGAAACTATTTTGATCGGAATGCTCAGTTATTACAGGAAACATATTCGAGAGTCGGCGTTACTGGGAATTTTGAATTGCAGAACAAAAGAAAATGATATTCGCGATTTTAAAGTTCCCGAAATAAATGTGAAAGCAACCGGTTATACCGAACTAATTAATTGGCAATATGTTAAATTAAGAGAACCACCACTGACTAAAAGTATCATCGAAGCTATACACAGAGATACTTTCCTAAATATTTATTTATTTGTTCATAACGTAATATAAAAGCCACATAGGCCAATAAACTATATATCAATGCAATATTCATGAACAAAAACTAATATAATAATAATTATATACATATAATTATATATAAAAAATAAATATATATAACTATAACCTTAATCAAAAATAATTCCTATTGGCTCCCCAGCCGTAACGAATTACATAATTAACAGACGACAAAAAAAAAACATAAAGTCCCATCAACAACAACTCGATGTTTATACATATGTATATATAACCACTTAAATGAAATTCAGTGCTAAATTATTATTAATTTCACGTACATACAAAAAAAATGAAATAGTAATTCTAGGAATACAAATTTGCGGATTCCTACTAGAATGAGTAAACTTAAACATATTACGCAAAGGTGCAGGTACCCCTGTCGTCATTACATTATAAAAAAGAAGAGTGTTATGATACTGTACACAATCTCGAAATGAACAACCAAGAAAGCCTTTAACAAACTCCGATATATGATCTCGTCGCCGAACATTATGTACAAAACGTACAATAGTATTAACAATTCTATTAATTTTAATAAAGTTAACAGAAACTTACCCAGAAGTAGCTTCAAGTCCATATAAAACCTGCGGCATTAAGAGGGCATGAGCCAGCCTATGCCTAACACTACCAGTTAAATACGTATTTGTCTAATAGAACTTACGCAATGAAGCCGATACTTTACAGCTCATATGTTCAATATGAGACTCAAAAGAAAGTTTGCTATCAACGAGAATACCTAAACATCTATGCTGATTCGCAAATTCAATCTGATAACCACCAGCAAAAATATTACAATTAGACAAAAAACGACTAGATGCTCCAAACATAATGGCTTTGGATTTTGCCGAAATTACAGCCAATGAATTCATGGAACATCAAAGTAAAACGCGCTCAAGGCAGTAATTAATTTTGCGTTCAAGAACGTCAGGGAAATCACGATTGCAACTAAACAATAAAAAGACATCATCTGCAAACAAGAACATGTTGCATAAACCACGATCAATAACATCAGGAAGGCTATTACTATACAATATAAATAGTAAGGGACCCAAAACTGATCCCTGAGGAACACCAGACATAAGAAAGCGAAGACTTGACTGGCTCCCATTCATTTCAACAAACTGCGATCTACCATTTAAACAAGAAAAAATAAGTTTACAAGCTAAGCTAGAAAACTTAAACTCATCCCTAAGCTTCTTAATCATAGTAAAAAAGTAGATAGAATTAAAAGCTTTAGTTAGACACATGGAAACAACGACACTAAACTTATCATCATTCAAATCACGCCTTATCATATCCGTCAAATTCAAAAGTAAAGATGTGGTGCCGAACGAATAAAACAAATGATCTGGTACTTGTGAGTAATGAAATTAATATACTACTCTACGATCAACTGTCTGCATCATGTTTTTCCAAGCATGATCTTATTTTCATGACTTACAATTTCCAACTTGTTATACAAGTTGAGAGTATTACTTTTCGAGACTTTAAAAACATAAATTTTAGACTCCTTGAGGAAGAATTTTTTAATATTGATTGGAATGCTTTGTATTGTTTAAATTCTGTGGATGACCAACTCTCTTTTCTGGAGCAAAACATAAATTATCTGTTCGATCTAACTGTACCAATAAAATCGAAGATTATTAGTAATAAACAAAAACCCTGGTTTTCTTCTGAAATTAAAGATTGTATCAATCAAAGAGATTTTGTCTATGCACGTTGGAAAAGATTTAAAACAACAACATTACATGATGATTATCTGACTGCTAAGAGAAACACAAATAAAATGATTAAAAAGGCCAAATCCAATTTTTATGCTGAAAAATTTTCTTCTGCCATTGGCTCCAAAAGAACATGGCAAACGATACGCGAAGTTGGTATCGGTAAATCTACGCATCGAGAACCATGTTCGGTTGATGCAGATACAATTAATACAAAGTTTTTAAGTGTTCCTATGGTTCAAGCAGATAAAGATTACTATATCAATAGTCACTCGAATAACGATGCTGAATCTTTTTTTTTCTTTTGCTGCAGTAGACCAATGCGACGTTTTATCTAGTTTATTGTCTATAAAATCGAACTCTATAGGAGTGGACGGGATTAATCCTAAGTTTCTCAAGATTCTTTTACCTCAGCTACTTCCAATTATAACTTTTTTCTTTAACAAAATATTAACTACAAGCCACTTCCCATCGAATTGGAAAATAGCTAAAATCATTCCTATACCCAAAGCTGGTTCCGATTATAGACCAATAGCTATTCTTCCATTTCTCTCTAAAGTATTCGAGCGTATTATGCACAAACAAATGACTAGTTTCTTGGATGACAATAACTTGCTAACAGATCGTCAATCTGGGTTCAGGAGGAAACACAGCTGCCTAACAGCCTTAGTTGATGTTACAGAGGAGATTAGGGAGAAACTTGATGATGGCAAGACTACATTTTTAATACTTTTAGATCATTCAAAAGCGTTTGATACCGTGGATCATAACATTCTTTGTTACAAACTTAAAAACTTTTTTAATTTTTCTTCGACCGCTACTCAGTTATTGTCACCATACTTACGTGCAGGTATCAGTATGTTGAAACTAGAATCCAAAATTCAATGACACTGCCTGTAGCAAGGGGCGTACCTCAGGGGTCCATTGTTGGGCCACTATTATTCTCATTGTACTCAAATGACCTCCCAGGCATTTTAACAAATTGTAATGTAAGAATGTATGCGGATGACGTTCAGCTTTATACCAGCTGTAGTAATGCCCTAATCGACCAGTGTATTGTCTCTATTAATCAGCAACTCCATCGTATTTATACATGGGCAACGGCAAATGGATTAGAGATAAATCCGAAAAAATCAAAATGCATTGTAATTCAAAAGCGACTTTCCAAACTAAATATTACACCTAATATAATTATAAATAATCAGAAAATTGAAATCGTTAAATCTGCTAAGAATCTAGGTATTTTTTTTAATGACACTCTTACGTGGTCGAACCATATTAACTATGCCTGTGGTCGTACTTTCTCTATGACTAGAACTCTGTGGCAAACCCAGCATTGTACACCTATGAAAATAAGAATCCTACTTGCCAAAACTTATCTGATGCCTGTTTTACTGTATGGTTGTGAGCTATTTGCGAAATGTGATACAATTAGTAAAAGGAAATTGAACGTTGCATTTAACAACATAATCAGATATGTGTATGGACTTAATAGACGTTCTAGTTTGTTTCATCTAGTTGTTTTCATCGCAGCTATATGGCGTTTCTTTAGATAATCTTTTAAATATAAGAGTTTTAGTTTTTTTACATAAAATAGTGTATACCCACAAACCGGAACATCTGTACGACAAACTTTATATTTCAGATATAAGCAGGGGAAAAAGAATTAGGTCAATTAGATATAAAAGTTTAATATCGGAGTGGCATTTCTACATATTCGCAGTATCTCTCTGGAATTCTATACCCCATAGCTCTCAACTTTTAAGTAACGCACGAAAATTTAAAGAAAATATTTTTAAACTGTTTTCAGCATAACAATTAAAAACGAATTAAAAACAAAAATAATAATCATTTCATAACAAAGATGAAAGTTCTTACCAGGCTGATAAAACTGATATTAGGTGGAAAACATTTTGTAAATATAGGAATCGTGCTAAGAATGTTATTCGTAGAGTGAAGAGGAAGTATTTTTCAGGAATGTTTAGGGGATTAGACTCGCAGGGGTTGTGGAGAGTTTTGAGAGGTGCTGGATGCCTTGGTACCAATGAAATTGATTTTGATGTTGATGTGGACGGTATTAATGACTTTTTTGTTGAAGGGGTGAATTCAAGGAGCAGTGGTCTATTTGATTTTAATAGTTGGGTTGAAATTGATAACTCTTTTTCTTTCCAAAGCGTTACAGAGCAGGAGGTTTTGGATTCCCTAAATAAAATTTAATCTAAATCTGTTGGTGTGGATGGGATTTCTCTCCAGTTCTGAAAGCCTATATACCTCATATTTCAGATACTTTTTTACATCTTGTTAATTCAATTTTGACGACTTCGACGTTTCCGGAGGCTTGGAAGGTGGCTCGAGTTGTGCCAATTCCCCAATCGAGGGTTGTTCATGATCCTGATGACTTAAGGCCCATATCTATACTCCCGATTTTCCCTAAGATAGTGGAGAATATACTTAAGTACCAGATCATTTGTTTTATTCGTTCGGCACCACATCTTTACTTTTGAATTTGACGGATATGATAAGGCGTGATTTGAATGATGATAAGTTTAGCGTCGTTGTTTCCGTGTGTCTCACTAAAGCTTTTAATTGTATCTACTTTTTTACTATGATTGAGAAGCTTAGGGATGAGTTTAAGTTTTCTAGTTTAGCTTTTACACTTATTTTTTCTTATTTAAATGGTAGATCGCAGTTTGTTAAAAAGAATGGGAGCCAGTCAAGTCTTCGCTTTCTTATGTCTGGTGTTCCTCAGGGGTTAATTTTGGGTCCCCTACTAAAGGGTCCACCAAATAACTTTTTTTTTTTTGAAAATGCTATAAAAAAAAACTACTGAATATTATCTCAAATTCCTTTTTTTATTTGAAAGTACAATCCTTCCTGTTAATAATGGAAAATAATTTCATTCAAATGGCTGCCTCGGCTGGCCATGCAGTAGCCTACACGATCGGTCCAATTTTTAAGCACATTATCGATTGTGTGCAACTGTATTTCACCAATGGCTTCACGAATATTGTCCTTTAAAGCGTCAATTGTCTCTGGCTTGTTGGCGTAACACTTATCTTTGAGGACGTCCCACAAATAATAGTCCAACGGCGTCAAATCGCAGCTCCGAGGTGGCCAAACGACATCAGCTCTGCGGCTGATAATGTGATCTTCAAAAACAGGGCGCAAAACATCGAGTGTAGCTTCGGCTGTGTGGCACGTAGCGCCGTCCTGTTGAAACCAAATGTTGGCAATATCCTCCTCTTCAATTTTTGTGAACAAAAATTTGTTCAACATGGCCCGATAACGATCGCCATAGACTGTAACGGCCACTCCTTGCTCATTTTCGAAGAAAAATGGCCCAATTACCTCTGGACCAAAATCCGCACCAAACAGTGACTCGTTTTGGGTGCATCGGCTTTTCAATGTATGCGTGCGGGTTTTCTGTGCCCCAAATGCGACAATTTTGCTTGTTTACATACCCGCCAAGATCAAAATGAGCTTCATCTGAAAAGATGATTTTTTTGGCAAAATCGGCATCTTCTGTAAGTCGATCGCAGGCCCACTACTTAGCGAAACGAAAACGCATTGGATGGTCAGTTGGCTTCAACTCCTGAACAAATTGGACTTTGTATGGCGTCATACCAAGGTCTTTATGCAAAATTCGTCTCAATGATGCATCCAATGTTCAATTCTTGAGAACGACAGTGAATTGATATTGATGGCGCTTCACGCACACTTTCTGCCACAGCAGCAATATTCTCGGGTGTACGCACTGTTTTTGGCTTTTCACGCTTTGGTTTATCGATGAGTATGCCAGTTTCTTTCACTTTTTTCACAAGATAACGAACATACGGAGCTGACGGTGCTTCTCTTCCTTCAAAATCCGTACGCAATTTTCGCACACATTCTGCAACATTACCGTGATTTTCAAAGTAATGTCGCAATATTTCCCAGCGTTCTTCAAGCATATACATAACCATATTCGTTCAGCGGAAGGATAAAACTAATTATCTGTCAAATCAGACATGGGCTAGGTGTTACCATTCACGAAATAAGCACTAGTTGAAAAAAAAACGTTAGGTGGCGGACCGTTTATTTATATTGTATAGTAATAGCCTTCCTGATGTTATTGATAGTGGTTAATGCAATATGTTCTTGTTTGCAGATGATGTCTTTTTATTGTTTAGTTGCAATCGTGATTTCCCTGACGTTCTTGAACGCAAAATTAATTACTGCCTTGAGCGCGCTTTATTTTGGTGTTCCATGAATTCATTGGCTGTAAATTCGGCAAAATCCAAAGCCATTATGTTTGGAACATCTAGCCGTTTTTTTGTCTAATTGTAATATTTTTGCTGGTAGTTATCAGATTGAATATGCGAATCAGCATAGATGTTTAGGTATTCTCGTTGATAGCAAACTTTCTTTTGAGTCTCATATTGATCATATGAGCTGTAAAGTATCGGCTTCATTGCGTAAGTTCTATTCGACAAATATATATTTAACTGGTAGTGTTAGGCATAGGCTGGCTCATGCCCTCTTAATGCCGCAGGTTTTATATGGACTTGGAGCTACTTCTGGGTAAGTTTCTGTTAACTTTAATAAAAGTAATAGAATTGTTAATACTATTGTACGTTTTGTACATAATGTTCGGCGACGAGATCATATATCGGAGTTTGTTAAAGGCTTTCTTGGTTGTTCATTTCGAGATTGTGTACAGTATCGAAACACTCTTCTTTTTTATAATGTAATGACGACAGGGGTACCTGCACCTTTGCGTAATATGTTTAAGTTTACTTATTCTGGTAGGAATCCGCAAATTTGTATTCCTAGAATTACTATTTCATTGTTTGAAAGATCATTTCTTGTGAGAGTTGCCCGCTGCTGGAATTCAACAACAAGGTTTTTGTTTGGTGTGAAACATATTTTTAAATTTTTTTTGTATGTACGTAAAATTAATAATAATTTAGCACTGACTTTTCAGTGGTTATATATACATATGTATAAACATCGAGTTGTTGTTGATGGGACATTATGTTATTTTTTTTTTGTCGCCTGTTAATTATGTATTTTCGTTACGGCCAATATTAACTATTTTTGATTAAGGTTTGTAACGTGCCCTCAAAAAAGAGAGGTACGAGGGACGGCTTAAATTTGTTGGAAGCCAAAAGATTGTAAAAGTTTTTGTATAACTGTTGTTGCTTGTAATATATTTATTATAGGAGAGATAAAATAGACTAAGAGGAGCCATTGACTATGCTAGCAGTCAGTCGTTGGGGGGGTAAGCGTCCGTCTTATCTTCCCAAATTGCATACAAAAGTGCCTACACAAAATTTATTATTATAGACTCCTAAAAAAAAATAAGTCAACAAATAAACTACTTTATAAAATGGACCCAGATCAACCGTAGTGAAAAAAAAAATTGCCCCCTAATACGGTCAAAACAAAAAAAAAAAAAACTACTAAATGGGCTTCATTTGTTGCCTACCTTCAGGACGATATTCAGGAATATTAAAATTATAATTGTTATAATAACCAGAATTATTTCCACGCACCAAAATTTTACAATAGCAGCAACTGATGAAGAGTTCTAAATATGATTTTTTTGTTTGTTTCTAATATTTGCAAAATATGTTTAGTGAGAGTTAAAATAAATAATTACATTTTTTTTTTTTTTTTTTTTTTTTTGTTTCTTCTTTTGGTTTTAATTTAAATAACTATTAAGATACAAATTACACTACATAGGCCGTCCCATTAGTTTTAGAGTTTAGAGTAGAAACTAATGTTGAAAATTTTGTATATAAATTCAAAAAAAATTTTTTTCTTTTACTTAAGTATTTAAAATCCGATATCTTAATGGATTATATTGAAAGAAAAATCATTAAGAGTTAGGAAAATTTCATTAAATTTCAGCCTAAAGGCATATTCAAAATAAACCAAAATTGTTCTTATAACTTTAATCTTAAAACATTAGGAAAACTTGGATATATATATTTTTTTTTTCTTTAAATTGTTTTGTTGAACAAGCCGAAATAATTATTTTAGAAAATTTGAGATTTTTAGTTATTTATTTTTACCAAGTGGACATTTGTATTCGTAGTGGGTTTTTGAAAACGGGTGCCGGTGAGTGGCTTTTAGTTAGTAATATTCCGCTTCCTTATAGGGCAAATGTGGAGGACTATTGTAAATGTTCGAGAGTACAGACGGGCTTACGGAGAATAAGGCTGCATATGTTGAAGGTATAATCGATTTCAAAAGCTTATTTAACCATTATCGATCAATTTTCTT